>VDFB02150495.1:0-23264 GCA_007258455.2 Sequoia sempervirens
CGGCGGTGCAAACGGTTCAAAAAACGGAGTCCCGAATCAAAAGTTATGGCTTTCAGAAGTTGGCCGATTTTTGGAAAATTGCCAATTTTTGAATTAGGACTTAGTTCAAATTGTACTTTTGGTGCCAAACTGCCAAAAATCTTATCTCGAATGGTATTTTTGGTTCCAAACTAAAAATGGGCTATTTATGGGCTGATTTCTGATTTTTGGGTAACTTTTTGGGGAAAGAGTTTGCATCCTGTGAAAAGGGGGATTTTTTGTAATTCTGTAATTTTCTGAAACTTCTGTAATTTTGCATGTATCATAGAGCTCGAGGATTTGTGATCCTCTACATGTAAGAGTTCCATATTTTAGTAGAAAATATTATTCTCTATTTTGTGAGTGTATTTGTGTGTCTCAGGTTTGCTTCCTCGTCAGATTTAATTTGTAATGTAACTTAAAAATTCACATTATGTCCTAAATATTCAAATTATGATGCCTTGTGAAGGTGTTGTGAAGTTTTGTAACACTTTTCTACACTTTTCTAGACTCTTCTTATTATAATTTATCTAAATATGCCCTTTTTATCCCTTCTCAAGTCCTATTTCAAAGTGTTGTAAAGTATTGTAACAAGATTTCTTGCTTTTGTAAGCTTGTCATCACTAATTACACCTTTCTTATGCTTTATTTGACCTCTTTATCCACTTATAAGCCTTATTTAAGTGTATTTTTTAATTCAAACCCAACAAACAACATTAAATGTAACTTAATTCTTGACACCCACTTGAAAACCTAGAGTGGGACCCATTCGCCATGGGTGGAAAATGAGTCCCTCTTGGCTCCAAATTCAAAATTTCTTTCAGGTTTTTATTCATTAAGACCTTATGTCAGCCTATTATATTGTATTATTGGGTAATTAGGGCATAAGTGTGTATAAATAAGTTTTTTTCTATTCATTTTAGACCTAATTCATTCAAGCATTCAAACTATCAAAGCATCATTCAATCAAGCAATTATGAAGCATCTTAGAGTAGCCATTGACATATCTTTAGACTTTTTCAACAAGGTTTTTGTGGATTTAGGACACTTTCATGTTGTTTATTCATCATTCCTTGTTCATTTCATTTCTTTATCAAGGGTTTGATTACCAAAGTAGGATTTGACCAAGGCAAATCCCTATACTATAACCCTTAACCATTTTTCCCCTCTTGGTATGTGTTTGTAGGTCTTGTAGGTAGATTTGTCAAGGAAATATATGTTGAAAAGTGGTTTAAAATTCATCAAATTGTTTCAAGTCAACCAAACCCTAATTCAAGTTTGGAGACAACATTCAACCCATTTTCTGTAGATTTGACTCCGTCAACCTGACAAGAAGACAAGTATAGATTTGGACCTACAGAATTGAATCTTGAATTTTCAAAATTTTGGAGGAGGATTGATTCACCATTAGTGGTGAATGAGTCCCACTTGTAGGCTTGAAAATTTGATTTTTTCATAATTCTATTCCCAATAGCCAGAAACTAGTTTCAAGTCATTTTACTAGTAGGAGGATTGATTTGCCATTAGTGGAAAATGAGTCCCACTAGTGATAAGTAGTGATTTTTATAGTTTCTAGAACCTTCCAAGATCAAAATCATGCTTCCAGGTGCACTCTTTTTAGCCTCATCTAGTTTTGTTTGCATGTGTTTATGTTTTTAGTTTGTTTTTGCATACCTCATTGTGTTTTCAAACATTGCATACTTCATTAGTTTTCATTAATGATCAATCAATATAATCACTTAGCTACATTTATATCATATCATTTAGTCATAATCACATCATACATACCTTATTTTGAGTGAACTACTAGACAATTTTAGTGTTTTATCTCTCTTCTTTAAGGTGAAAAACCCTAAGAGTGCAAGAGAAATCCATGGAACACCCCTCTAAAATTATTGGTTCAAGTGATAAGTGAATTCCCCTCCAATTTAATACTCTTTGTTCCAATCTCCAAACCCAACTATAAATCAATGGTTTTAGCTCTGAAATCCACTTCATTATTCATGCACAGTCCTAAGGAGATGGATTTTTCTACTAGAGTTTTACCTTGCACATCCCTAGCAATACATCCTACTCCTCCCATGCTAGGGTTACCATCAGAGGCTGTATCCATTTTTTTTTAATCCATCCCTTTTCCAACTCTTTCCATACTACTTATGATCTCTTAACCTTTTTTAATTGGGACCTACTCCTGCCATTGAGTAGTGGTGGCTTGATACCATTTATTGATTTCATTAGGTTTTCATCTCATTTGGTGAAGACTTTTGGCTTTCTTTCTTTTCTATGAGCCTCTTCATTGACTAGTTCTACTATGGCCCTTTCAATTTTTTCCTAGAGTCCATCATCGCTCATCTCCTTCGCTTGGAAGATCCTTCTATTTCTCTCCTTCCAGATTTCCCATATTATTGTAGTTGGGGTTATTTGCCATATTCCACCAAAAATCAATTTATTTCCTCCCTAAGGCCACATTTTTAACCAACTTTTAATGTCTACCAACATGGGGCATTGTAGGTTTAGTTTTCTTTTGACTTTTTTTCAACGTTCATTTGTATATCGTTAGGCCAAAAGTAAACGATCTACAAATTCTTCACTCTCTTTACACATTATACATCTTCCCATACCCTGAACTCCAAAGGTTACTAGTCTATCCTCAATGAGTAATCTTTTTTGCATTTCCATCCATGCAAAAACTCCTACTTTGGGAAGGTATTTTCCCCACACATCCACTTGCATGGCCAGTCTTGTCTTGCCACATTTCTTTTATTTTTTAGGAAAAATTCACTTTGTATGTGTTTGTGGATGACCCACACCATCTGATTACATCCTTGTCATTGGATGGTATAAAATGTTTGATTTTAACTTGTATTTCTAACAATGTATCTTTCTATGCTTGTGGAGCATTGAAGATTTTTAAATCATTACATCTCGAATTGGGTATTCCATTATTGATCATTACCTTACCATACTTTGTGACCTTATGCCCCCATACTCATAGCATTTCTTCTTTGAGATCTTCCAATCTTGGGGTTTTTTCAATCAAAGGTTTCCCACACCATGATTTTCTCTAAAAGGAAGCACTTTTACCATCTATGATCTCCCAAGTGACATCCTTATATATTATATCCTTGCACTCTAAAATGAGGTTCTAGATTGTAGAGCCTCTTGCGGGAGAAATTTTGGTGAGGATTTGAGTTGGTTCATCTAATTCTACGTATTTTCTTCTCAAAATTTTGATCCACTTATGCTCGTTCTTTGAATATAGGTCCCAAACTCGTTTAGCTCCCATAGCTTGGTTCATTAATGCTAACTATTTTAGACCTGCACCACTAGCTTGCTTGGGGGTGCACACTTTATCCCAAGAAATCAATGGAATTTTTTTTTCTCCTATATTCCACTCCAAAAGAATTTCCTAAAAATTTGGGACAAAGACTCTTCCACTACTTTTTGTAATTTTAAACTTGATATTCAATACACTAGGATGGATGAAAATACTGATTTCACCATTAGTAGTCTTCCTACTGAGGATAGTCACTTACCTTTCTAGGTTCCCAATTTTCTTTTACAACTATTTATCAGGAATTACTAATAGTAGTTTTTGGTAGTCCCTGCAATTAGATGCATATTCAAAAATTTCCTAAGAAGGGTTACCAATTTAAGATTCAATATTTTGGCCAAATCCTTTTGCAAACTTGGTTGTGTATTGACGAAGATGACCTTTGACTTTCCCCAGTTTATGCTCTGCCCTAATGCTTTGTAGTAGTCATCTACAAATTTCTTGATCAGCTTTGTTTCCCTCCTACTTACCACCCCAAATAGAATGGTGTTTTCTATAAACTATTTATTAGTGGTGGGATCCAAAACATTTTCTACATGTACTCCTACCCATTTCCCTTCCCTTCTCAAGATTTATATTCCTCTTCCTAGCACCTCTACCATAATTATGAAAAGGAAGGGGGAGAGGGGGTCACCTTGTCTTAGTCCCCTTGTTTATGGAAATAAACCATGTGTCGATCCATCATTAACATAGAAAATTTGGTTGTTGAGATACAACTCTTAACCCAATTTAGCCATTTTTCATCAAACCCAAACATCATCAATACTTCCAATAGAAATGAAAAAATGATATAGAAAATAACCTAGAACCAAACATTTTAAATTTCTTCCAAATATTCCTACATGTCACAAGTGCATCTATGAGTTTTTTTGTCACCCATTTTACCCAAGTACCAAAAAAATTTAAAATGCAAAATTCTAGCTCATTATTTCCCTTAACCTATTGAAACATGCATAAGAACATGTTAGAGACAAAAAATAATACAAATAATTATGGAACACAGTAAATATACAAGTTCACATTATATTTAATCAAAATAAATAAATTGAATAAACACATAAAAATAATTTCAAACCTCTTTGTGGTTGACCATTTTAAAAATATATACACATACAAAGAGAGGGAGAAGTTGTTTAGGTTGTTTAAGATTTCTTTATTCTAACTCTTGTATTGGTCTTTTAACCTCCATGAACATATAGAAGACATAAAATCTATAAAGCAATTTATGCTCTTATCCCCGCATGATCCAACAAATAAAGAGAAATAAAATAAATAATATTGGTGTCAACCCTAGTGTACATTGAATAGCAAGAAAGGAGGTAATTTACTCCAAACATATTTTTCTAGAAAATAATGGTCAAGAACTATCACCAAAAAAACAATATTATTTAATAAATAAGAACAATATTAATTCAAAAGGGGATCTTTGCAATGGTTTTAATTTTTTTTCAAGTTGACTATTCCTTTCAGAGATTCAACTAACCAAGAGAACCAAGGAGAAGTGAACTTACTCACCTTCAATATAATTTTGGCAATCTTTTTCCAATAGAGATTTAAAGGAGAGAGAAATAAAGTTGTTGGAGATGTAAGAGATTGATTTGAATGGGAATATTCATAACATTTTTTTGTTGTATGGGAGAATATGAAGAATTACTTTCTCAATTAGGTATTACAATAAGTTTCACCAAATAGCTATGTTGACAATGCACATTTTAAACTTGAAAAATTCTAATATGTTGATGGATCATGTGGAAATATATGCATCATGCTCATGCCTTGAAGAAATTATTCAAAACTTTACATGTCTAAAAAAAATATGGAAGGATATTATGATCTAACAATGAAAGAAAAACTTGGTGTAAGAAAATAGGCCAAGATCTAAGTGTAAGTGAACCTACAATATACTATGGGAGTGATCATTGATGTATGTTCAAAACACAACATGAAATTATGTGAGTATACAATTTTATATCTTATAGTAGGTATATGTTGTGGGTATTGATGTAGTTTTTTTGGCATATTGACTTTTGAGCTAGATAATTGAAATTCTATGTTAATATATCTTAGAAAAAATGTGATATAGTTTAAATTGATATTTGTAACAACATAATCTATAGTATAAATTATGTTGTCAATTTTTATTACTATTATAGTGTATGCATTTACAATTTTAATTAACTATTGCTTTATATAAACCTTTACCATAATAGCTTATGTACTTTTTCTTTGAAATTTGGCTTGAATCATAATGGTGTCTATTTTATTGTATGTTACAATTATTTACACATTATAATTGGTAATGCAATAGAAAAGTTGAGTATATTGGTAGGAGTTTTATCAGATGCATAAATCTCTTACAAGTATAACATGTTGACTTGTATAACATGTTGACTTTCATTAAATCATAGTCATGAAAAATATAGGTTATATGGTTTGAGGGAAAAATTTTAAATACATGTATGCAAAGTGATATTCACTTTCTAAGTTCCAATTTTCCTCCTTTTACAAATGGAGCATTTCTTTCCTATCTTGAATTAACTATATATTTTTATGTAAGTTCATTCCATATAAATAAAGATTTTATATTCCTTACACATAACAAAGTTTTCTAAACTAATGTGTCTTTGTATTCTATGTAGATAAAATGAAGTTCCTTCCTAATTCTATCCCTGTGATTTATGAATTATTCATACACATACTAATTGAATGTGAAACTATTTATGAATTCTTGTAAAAAAAAATTCCACTTGTAATTTATCTAGTTATTCATAAAACTTAAAACTTAAGTCAAATTTGATAATATGACATTTTTTTATGTAAATTTATATTTTTTCTTGAGATTTTCAAATATTGATATAGTTGATCTCTATCAATATTATATCAATTTGAATATGCCATCTATGACATTGACCAATCAATCAAACACGTGATAATTTATAGCAAATATTTCAACTAGCATTTCTAGTTTGAAGATTGATTACTAAAGCCAAAATTTCTCTATTGGCATAGTGTACAATATCAGTTTTATGTTGGTTTCATATTTATCAATTACTCTAATCAAAATTGAGACTTCAAGAGTAACCAAAAAAGAAAATCATTATGATTTCCGAACACTAGCATTATTTTAATAAATATATGAAAATTTTGGATTAAGTGGTGCTATCCTTAAACAAAAACAACTAACATATTCAATATCTACTATTTGAACATTTGTTCACATTCTATTTATTCATCATTTTGGTTCCTTAAATAATTTTTAGCTCAAAGAATTTTATATTGTCTTTCTAAAATGTGTACAAAACAAGTTCCTTTTTCATCAAATTTTGTTACAAAATAAAAGAATCTTGAATGGTTGTTCTTTATATAGTCCTCCACAAAATATTCAATCAATGTTTCAAAAAAACATTTTTTGCATATGTTTTATATCTTACATGCATTAGCCAATTGATACTAAAAATAACTTCCAATAAAATAAATTTCATGTACAAGGATATGTAATTGTTTTTATTTCTTTTCTAGTCTACTGAATACACCATTTTTTAGTAGGATGAGAGCAGATTTATTGAAAGATAGTTCATGAACATTGAGTGTATTGTTTTTCCCCTACATTGTAAGTTAGTTTTTCTATGTATTCTACTATCGATCCTTTTGATTTTAATGGCTCACTATTCAAATATATATCATAAATAAATGCAATAATTTGGAAACTCACTTGTGTTATTAATGACATTCTAATTTTTTCTTCAATAGTTAAAAATATATATAATTATTTATTTTTCTTTTATTTTACATTTCTATGTGCTTTATAATGACTTATTTATTTTTGTTGAGCATCTTTCTCAATCCATAATATTTATTTATTTGATATCCAATGTAAACTTTTTTCTTTCCATTTCAATGCTTGAGATAATGTAATATATTTTGAACCATCATTTTATTGATTCAATATTTTTTGACTCTTTAGGATAAATATTCTTGTACTAAAATTAAATGATAAGAAAAATAATATATACATTGCTTGCTAGGTGGAAAAACTTTAGAGGTTGAGTAGTGTATTACCTGATACACAAATAATTATAATGGTATCAATTTTATTATATTTCATGTTATTTTTGTATTATTTTGATTTCATTTATCATTTTCTTATAAAATTTTATCATATAAGAGGTGTAATAAAATGATACTACATATTGTTCAACTGGAAAAAGGAACCACTCTCTTCCCAATTTGTTTAGAAGGACTAGAAATGATCTCAAATCCACTTGACTATAAAACCCAACAAGAAGAGTTGGAATGTCAAATCCTTGTGGAATTGTATTGGATGGGATTGATTCTTCTATGATAAGTGATTTAGATGATTGTAAATTTATTTATTTTTCAATTATGTAATGATCTAACTAGGTAAACTATGAAAATGTAGAAGTATATTATGATTTCAAACAAATTGAATCCAACAAGCCAAAACTAGAATCTAAAAATGCAGAAGGTAGACATAGAAGAACTTGGAATTAATTTATGAGCTTTAATTAGCTAGTTTTGGGTGTAGTGTGCATTGGATTATCCTCCTTCTTTACCATATCTAAAAGTATAGGCCTAAGGTTAATACTCTATATCTTTTTTCATTTCAAGCTCATAGTTTAAACTTCATATGTTGATGAGAAAACCAAGTTTCCATGACTTGACAAATTGTAGGGTTTGAGTTCCTGAATGAATACAGTGACTTAAATCCTCATCCAATTCAATTAAAATCTACAAGATACACACATGAAAAGAGGGGAAGGGTTGTGCCATAGAGGGGCTTGTCAAAGTCAAACCTTGTGTTGGCATTTCTACCTCCATAATGGAAAAACATGATATAAAAAGAGCTTATCCTTGGTTGGATAGAGGCTATTGATAAGCAAGTAATAAATTACCAAATTGTTGCAACTCACACTCAAATTTGATCTCCTTGATGGACTGAAGTCACACATATCACCTTCAAGGATCCATTATTGCTTGACTTGAAATGATTTGAATTTCTACAAGTGTTAGTGCTCATAAAAAAACACATAAAAAACATGAAAAAAACTTATATAACATATGACATTATGTTAAATAATTAAATGTTGTAATAGTATTGATAATTCTTCTACAATTGATTTCTCTCTATTGCTCAATAATAATCTCAATTGCCTTCTCCAAAATTGCTAGCTTGCTTGGGAAAAAATGGTGAAAGTACCTTGTATTTATATGAAATTGTTCTATTTTCCAAAAAAAAATGTCAATAGTTGAAAATTGAAAATATAAATTCAAATAATAAATTACCAAGACTGACATATTCAAATTTGGAGCAAAAAATGCACATATAGGGTGTAGTTCACCCTAGACAAGATTCCCACTTTTTAGGGATCAAAAGCATTGGGGGAAAAATATTAAATGCATCTTTTAATTTCCCATGTTTGATTTTCCAATAATGTTTATAAAATGGGTAATTATTACATAATTAGGTCCAAGCACACAAGGGGGAGCAATTTAACCTAATGTGAAATTGGCATGGGTGACAATTTTTGACACTGCACATGTATAACTAGAATGAATTATGCATATGTACAAGAAATCCACACTTTTGATATTTTATAGTAAAACTATTACTCTATGTTTCTAAAAGTATTATTTACACCTTATTTCAATGCAGATCATATTACATCATTGTAATCATGTTTCTTAGATTTATTTTGGATAAAAGGAACTCATATTTTGTTATGTTGGTGTATCAATTACATTCTAGAGTATTCAAAAACATTTTTGTATTTTTGTTTACTTTCTCATCAAGTTTTCAGATGGTTCTATTTCTTTTGTATTAACCATGAGAAATATTGGAAAATTAGATCTGTAGTTTATATATTTTCCTGTAATTTATTTTTTTCATGCACATGGACTCTTGATTCTTTTCTAGAAAGTATGTGTTTTAAGTTATCAAGCTATCAATAAAATTTATAATTTTATTGTTGTTATTTTGACTATAAATTGGAGCATATATTTAATCCATAACATAACATGGTTGTGTGTGTTTTCTGTATTTTGTAAATCATAAACAAATAAGTAACGTATAATGTTTCAAAACAATTATTATTTTGGGCAAGCAATTGTTTCTAGTATCACAACCTATGGTAGTAGTACTGAGTACAAGTGATAAGATTTATTTTGTTCCAAGTAATAAATTTTGATGTTCTCTATTTTTTTTCTATATGTCTCATTTATGTGTTTCCTTGGATAGAGTGAGTAATGTGTCTAGTAATTGTTTCAACTTGTTCTCTATATTATTGAATTTTAAAAGAATATTTGGGGTGTAATTTTCTAATCATTTAATTTTTTTAGTTTTTACAAGTAATTAGGGTATATTTAAATGTGATTAAAATCTAGGTATCCAATATTATATTTTAGAATTGATCAATATTTGGCTTATATTTTACATTCTTTTTAGTATTTTGCATCCTCATAGTTGACCTTTCCAAATTTGTATTGACATGTTTGGAATTACCCACTTTATCATCATCCTAACTACTTTGAAACTATGTTTTTGTGTTATTTACAAATTCATGGCTACTATGATGTAGCTCCCATTGTGTAATTTTATAGTACTTAAATTTCATTTCTATCATAGCATCACTTGGATCTTCATGGAACAATTTTGGACAATTTAATTATTTTACATATTTATGATTGAAATTTCAACTGGTTGTTGTAATGCCCGTCGTGCAAACCCCAGAGAACACACACAATGCAAATAATTTTTTTCTTTTTTTTTTAAACAGTTAAATTAAACATGCAATAACACTTACCCATAATAACATTGCACATTACATAACATTAACACACTTATTTCTCTGGGGCACGCGAGTTACATCGCAACCACTAAACATAAATAAAAATAAAGATTACAACAATATCATTTATAATGATAACCAAGGATAAGGATACATCCAATAACCATGATGCGAGAATAATAAACATCGCATAATTACATCCAAGATAAATCTCTTAAATAGAGTTACAAATGATCCTAACTATTACATCATTGTTTTACAGTTTACATTACAATCTCTGATAATTGATTTACATTGAACTTCCCAACATGGGGAGTGATACAAGTATAATGAAATATGAAGTACAACTAATCACTGGTACAACTCCATTGCGGAACGCTGAGAAGACATGATGTGATGGGGAACCCAATGGGTGCGGAGCACGTTCCACCCAACCATGTGAATTACAAGTAACTCACCCCCCATGCTCAGAGGTGACGAGGAAGTGAACCCGACCATGAATGTCAACCGACTCAACAACAACATGATACATAACAAGTACAACTTAAGTTTACAATGAACAACCATCAAATTTCACAAATCACATGACAAGATTTAAACCAAGAACTCATCACGATAACATGAAGTACTATCACTTAACAATCAAATTCAATTCACAAGAATTCAAAGAAACATCATAAAGAGATAACATCCAGAGGCAACAACACAAAGCACAAGGGTGTCAAGTGGAGAGTGTCATCGCATAGCTCTCATGGGATTTCCTGGCCCTTCCTCCAACTGAGGCGCCGGCACCATCTGAATATCTGGCCCTTCCTCCTAACTGAGGCGCCGGCACCATAGGGTAGCTGATGCGGAGCCAATAGTCTCTCGTGAAGACGAGACTATGACTATTCCGACCACGGCCTTCTCAGTCTATCACTAGTCTAAGGTAGCCCTAATGCATAGCTGAGGAATCCAAAGTTTTATTATCTTGTGTGTTTTACTACCCAACCCCCTAAATCTATTGTTTAGGTTATCGCTTGTTTACTACTCTTTCGTGGGTTATCCTGAGCCCTTCCTCATCCTGAGGCGCCGGCGCCCACAAAGAGCCACTCTCCCTATGACCCCTAACATAAATCCAAACTAGGCAAGGGTTGTACTGCTACAGACAAAGCAAATAATCTCAAGAGCAAACCATGCGAGGCATTACCCATCTCGCTACAAACACATAATCAAAGTCTCACCAAGTTTCGTACAACCCTTTCAAATTAATGATACTAATATCTTGCCATGTCAAGAGCACATAAAATGACGAACATTCACCAATGAGAAAACAAGCCTCTGGAAGACTCTAAAAAGGCTTACACTAGGGTTTCCTCAACAAAGAACCAACAATAGTAACAGGATATCAAGAATGAGTCAACAAACATAAGGTAGTGAGTGGCAATATCCCAAAGAAATCTTCACAATTAACTTTGATACACTCTCGAGTGGTATCCAAGGGAGACCTCTATTTCTCCTCGTAGGTTACCCAACAATACATAACACAACGATCTTACAATTTGACTCAAAACAAACTTAAACAAGATCAATGATTAACACAACAGAACAATCAACCAATGCACAAACTTAATACGGAAATTAGTCCACTCAATAAAGAAATCAATCCAACAATTCAATAGAGGCACTACTTTCACGTTTCACATAACTCTCAAAGCAAAATTATTTTTTTCCCAAAACATTTATTTTTAGAAAATTACCCTATTATTCAGTTATATATACATGTTAAAATTATTTATAAACAATAAGATTTCATTTTAAAATAACATTATAAAAACAATTTATTTAAACATACAATTTATCCAAATTAATAATTACAATTTATTCCAAATAAATACCATATACATTCACATATATATACATAATTCTATTAACCTTTTTCCTTCTAATAATTGTCAAACCTTTAGAAATAACCAAAATAAATAAAATTATACTCAAATTATGAGTATACACAATATATAAATATAAAATTTATATATAAAAATACATTATTAAATTTACTTAAAAACAAACATATTAGAAAAAACACACATTAATAAATATATACATGTTTAACTATAAAAGACGAATTTTAAATAACAATAATTAATAAAAATTAACATAAACAAAGATAAATAAAAAAAAAACAAAAAAAATAAAAACAAAGTCAAAATAAAAGTGAAGCCACGCATAGGACATGCGGGCGGCGGGCTGCACAGCAGTCCGTAGGACTGCTGTGCGCGCAGTCTACGGACTGCTGCGCACAGCAGTCTACGGACTGCCGTGGGCAGCCGTCCGCAGTGAGGGGGAGGGTATGGCTGACGCCGACCCTTCCCTTCACTCATAAACAAAACAAAATTTATTTAAATGTATTTTTATTTTATTTTTTATTTTTTTAAAATTGTATTTACAAATTTTATTTTATTTAAAGTTTATTTCAATGAGATAAAATTCCGTCCTTTTTGCAGGTACATACGTTGACCAAAACCAGAATGACCAAATTTCAACTATATTTAAACACAGACTTTTAACTTAAGATAAATAATATAAGTGTATAAGTAAAATGTATATATAATATATATGTAAAATATATATATATATATAATATATATAAAGAGGGAAAAACATTTCTTCTGTGTAAACATAGGAAAATCGTACTTTAAATAACAGAATAAACATATAATTGTAAATAATTACTTACAAGCACAGAATACAGATTTATGTGCAAAAAAAAATAAAACGGAATAACTATAAATTAAAAATACATATACATATTGATTTTCAAAAATAATATTTCAATTCTTTAAGAAAAAAATACCAAGATTGTTCTTTTCTACAGGTATAGCAGGGAGATCGTGTATATCAAAATAGCATTCGAAGAGTTTTCTCTTTCAATTTATTTGGAAAAAATTTGATTTTTAAATTCAATATGAACTTTCCTTTCATAGAAGCCCTATTGGTTTATTCGCTTTCTAGTTTCAAAGAAATCTCTTAAGTTTAAATCACAGACGGATTCTTTTTATTTTAAACAGAGATTGATTCTAACACACATTTGTATTCTTTTCTTTACAGATTTAAAAACAAACAAGGAAGAAAGAAGGTGGAACCTGGAGTCCTGCGCTCTCGAAACTCTGATGTTGATTGCCTGAATCTGATGACCTCTACACAAAACTTCTCGTTTCGGCTTCGAAATCTCTTCTACAAATTTTTGTGCTCGAACTCGAATCTGATCCTTGGTTCAGAAGACTTCTCTAAAACAACACCCGAAACAGATTAACAATCTCTCTCTAAAACTCTCCTCCCAATCCAACAGAAGATTTCCATACCCTTTCTAAAATTTCAGAATACAAATCCCTCTCTTGCACAACTTACGTAACCAAAAATCTTTGGGTGTCCCTCCCCAAAAATTCTTAATTTCCTAAAAGATAATATTCCTCTTTCAAAACTCAACAAAAATCAGAAATAAAAGAAAATCATTCTTTAAAAGCTAACTTTTTAATTAGATCTGAATTCCTATTCGTTTGCACAACTTTTCTTTCTTTTATTTGTTTTATTTGTTTTAATTTCTATTTTTACCACTTTCTTGCACAACACATTTTTTATTTAATTAAATAAATTATTCTAATAATTATCCCCACCAATAATTAATTAAAATAATTAAAATACCTTTAATATTTAATTATCATTTAATCAAACACATGACCTTATAAAATTTAAATAAAACATTTAAATATTTTCATACAAATAAACCAACATTAAAATACACAATTATTATTCCCATTTAATTAACTAATTCACAACTTATCAAATATCAACATCAATTAAATAATCATAACTTATAAAATACCACATTAATCAAAATACGATGACACACAAAACACAAACCACAAATGACGACAAAATACAAAAATGAACAATACCAACAAACGAGACGATCTGACATCATGGGACGGGAGGACTTCATGTCACCTCTGTTTCAACATTTAACCGTTGGGTTATTGGTGCTCGCCCTGTCCTGCCGAAGCAGGTGGAATCGAGACTTGTACCTGCAAATCCTGCATACAAACAAAGTTGTGTACATGTGCATGCATATATATATATAAGATCAAAGCATTAAATCAAAGTACTGCATTGTGAGAAGGAATCGCAACATAGCAGGGCACTCGTGAACGAATGATGCTATATTGTCCTTCATCACACCTATCCTAACAATTATAATTTAACTGATAAATCAACATTTCTAACTAACAATCATCTCATAACATATCTAATTAAACCACTGCATCATATCATAATTATGAAAATGAACTAACATCTAACCAACCACAATGTCATATGAAATAATCAAATCCTCAAGTGTATAAACATAATCACCAACAGTCTACTAATGGAATACAACATCATCAAATGTCTAACTATCCAACTCAAACAATATCATCATCGTCACAAGTAGCAAACAACCGCATTGAAAAATACTAAATCCTACCAGTAAGAGGAGGGGTATTCAGTTGTCCTTCAATAAGAGAAATATCAATAATATTGTGTTGGAGGTCATGAATACATATACCCCCTTTAAATCCATGTACTAAAGTCCTAGTTGGGATGTTATTAGTATCCTTACTTTATGTTTCACTTTTAGATTGGTTGTTTTTATTTTCATTGAGTGCAACTAATATTTTTTCAACACTCCATCATTTATCTATGTGAATATTTCCTATTATGTATAATTATCTTTTACAATAATATTCTACATATTTCATCATAATTCTTTGATGCATTAGATACTTGATTGATATACATTTTAAAATTCTATTTTCCTTTTTAAAGTAACTAAATTTTTTTTTTTTATAGTAAATCTTGCAAAATATTTTGAATATTTTGTTATATTACTAATAACATTAATCTATTGGTTCTATAAGACACATCTATGATCATTTACAACCCTACTCCTTTAATTTTCAAAATTCAACTCAAATATACATCATCCATTCCTATAATGATAAGAATTTTAGTATATGGTAATAATTTTTTTTATCTAATTCTTTTTTATGGTGCAATAAATGACACCTTTACATTTTTTAAAGATATTTTATAAGTTTTTCATAGAAATTCTCTTCTTATTAATCAAGTGTTATCTTAAAAAGTGAAGCAAAGAAAGTAAGTGGGGATAGAGAAAGACTAGGAATGAAATGGTTCACCATAGTGGTAGGATGACCTAACACACCTATGTTTCCTTTAGTTTCATTAGAAAATAGGAGATCACTCCCAAGGATAGAATTTACTTTCAACCTTGAGGTAATTCAACTCTATGAGGATGGGGGATCTTTGAGTTTCCTTATGACAAAAAATTTTGAAACACACTTTTGGGAGATAAAAATAAAATACCAAATGAACTCAATTATGTGATGCAAAACTTGAAATAAAAAAAATTAAGGATAGCACAAACAAAAGAAAAAAATTAGGCATATATAAGAAGGGAAAATTGATGTGTACCTATCACAAAAAACAAGTGTTGAGTTTCCTACCAGGAAAGATTCACTCTAGGGTGAATGGGTCTCTATATAGGGGTCTAAAATTTGATTTCATAGTCCTCTGATCTCAGAAAGTTAGAAATAAAATACGTAGGTGAGTTGATGTGGCTTGAAAAATTTGATGATAACTTTAACAACTTCGCAAATTTGCAATTTTGATCTAATTTTAGTTCACCTATTAATTTGTACACACAAAGAGATGGAATTTTATTTTTTTTGGTGAATAGGGGTTTTCCTTGGTCAAGCTTCAATTTGGTAATTAAATAGGTCTTGATGATAAAATAATGATAAATGAAAGGAATTTGATGAATGAAGAATTTTATATCACAACTCACAAAATATTTAATGGCCTCTCTAAGGATTGGATCTTGCATGAATTGGCTTGAATGATTGTTTGATTTCATGCTTGAATTCTTTCTTTCAAATACTTGAAACCTACATCATAGTGCTAGCTCCAAAACATAATATGAACACACATAACTTTCACGTAATGATATGATCTTAAATATCATTGTAGATGCTTGATAAATCTTCTTTTTAATTCTCTTGATGTGTATACTTTCTCCTATAAAATTTTATTTTTAATTCTTAACTTTGAATTGATAAAATAACTATGTATTTATAGGTTTCTATCTAATTTCTCAAAAATTAGATTCCATAAGCTGGCATTTGAAACTTGAATTTGAATCAATAAAATGCCACAAAAAAACATTAAAAACAAGTTTTTGGCACTTGAGGAGGAGGGTGAGTGGATTGTTGGACCGAAATCTAGGACACACAATTTCCAAGGTGTTTAAAATAATGTTAACATTTGTTTTATGTTGGTTTCCCTTTTAGAAAACATGAATAATAAAGCTTAGGAATACATAATTTAGGAAATTAGAAGCTTAATTAAGTCCAATTGATTAAAATGTGATACAAACATAGTGCAAAAATATATAGGAGTACATTTTTCAACACTACATTTAGCCCTCACTTTAGTAAGAGTACGAGCCCTATGTTCAAACTCACACTAAAGTAGAAAAATAAGTCAAGAGAGGTCTAATTATACAGTTGTTGGAAAGATAAGATGACAAAGAACAAGGAGGATGATCAAGCCCTTGAGATCAAAGATCCCATTTTAAACACATAAAACACAAAGAGACATATGAATGCAACATTGACACAAGATACACCATCATACAACATCAAAATTAATCCAAAGAAAATGTGAACTAGCAAGTTGTGTTATGCCTAGTCCATCAAACATTATCACATGGCTCCACAAAAAAGAAATTTGTGTTATGATAGGTGGCCATGAAAAATACACTCACAAGGGCTAGTGCAATCTAATATGCACTAGGTGATCACCAAGGAAAAATTAGAAACATATAATGGTCTGATGTAGTCTGGTATCCACTAGGTGTCTACCCATAACCATACCAAAGTTATACTCCTTGGTAACTCTGATAAGTTATGCTAGACACTAATGAAATAAAACCACCACAAAGCAAGTTGTGTTATGCTTAGTGGCCAAGAATTTTGGTTTATGATAGTCAAAGGGGTTTTTCTTAGTTCATGAAAGGTATCACTTTAGGGAACATTACACTTGATATCACCATCAAGAGAGGACTAGTAAAGAGATAAAAGATTCATACCTTAGGGAATAAAATCAATAGAATTACCACTAAAAAGAATGCCATATGCCAAGAAAGGTCATGGTCTTGAAGGAAATCAATCCAATATCATCAACAAGAAGAAACATCAAGTGAAATAAGAAGACCACAATTTGAACAAGAGGTCATGCCATCAAGCAAGTGAGAAGTGGGAGGCATAATACCCCCAACTTTAAATAAATTGGTAAACACCATTCTATGAGCAATTAGTTTAAAGTAGAATATGGTGAAATTCAATAGATGAAAGAGACATGAGAGCTTATTTGGAGAGCCCTATGCCAATGATATGTTTCCAAATAAATTTATGTCATGCAAAGTAGTTTTCCCTTGCATATGCAATCCTAAGATAACACATAAGAGATTCATGGATTTGGGGTCAATGTATATATCTCTTCTATAGTGATATAATCTAGCTCAAAATCATCATCATTCCCCAAATAGCTCATGGAACAAAAAGCACAAAGGAAGAATGATGCATAGAGAAAAGAAAAAGGAGTATTTTTGGTTAAAATGGAAGAAACCTAAATGTCTCAAGATTTTACATCATCCCCAGAAGGAAAACACAAGACAAGAGAAAAGAAAATTATATGACATGTAGAAGAATGATGATACAAATAGAAGAATGTCGCAACAGATTCACTTCCTTTGTATCCTTGCACCAACAAAGTGATAAGGGTCATCTAAAGTAATCTCACAAATATAAAGACATTCCAAGAAACAAAGTACGGGGGATCACATTATGCACATGCAATGACACAAAAAACATGAAAATACATAAATATAGTATGACATATGTGAGCTGACCTAAAGCAAGTCTCCTGCATCCCAATCTTGTTTATCATATAGGGAAGGAATATGGCTAACCAAAGGGGCATCAACGAGTGACATAATAGCATAATCACTAGGTTCAACATGTGGTAATGCGCTCTTGTTAGGAGGATCATCATGGTTGTTACCATCTAGGCTCATAGAAGAGGAAAATAAAAAATTTAGCTCATTATGAACCTCCTCATCAATCTTAAAAATATCATCATCATCATCCAAGTTAATCACAATAGAAGGTCTAATGATAATTTCCATAGATACTTCATGTGTTTTTGGTTGTGGCAAAGGTACAGAATCATCATGCTATTTTTGAGTTAAAATTTGATATTTATTTGTTTATTTGTTATGTTCTTTTAAATTACGAGCAACACCACAATTTCTATACCTACACTCTTTAGTATTTTGGTTTCTTTTTGCATGGTTTTCAAGTTATAATTGTGCAGGAACAGGTTTATCAACCATAGCTTTGTTTTCTTCCAACAAGGGAGGAATAGAAGGAACCATTGAGCATTGGTCTACCACTTTCTCTTGAGGTTTATAAACTTGTTTGATCTTAGGAGTCACAACAAAATTTGTATGGTTATCTCTTTGTATCTTATAGGAAATAGATGAGGATTTTTCATGGATTTTTCTTGGTTACTTTGAAGAGCTTTTTGTTCAATCATTGTTTCATCAATGATCAGAGACTCAAGAATGGGTTGAGGTATATTGCTAAGAGATAATTATTCTATGCACTTTTCTTTAATATTTTAGTAAGATTTGAAAAATAAGTTCTCACAAGGCTTAATTGGTTCCATAGGTTCAGGCCAAAAGAAATCCAATGACAAGTTTCTATGGGAAGACATAGGATTAAAACCACTATGATGCATAGTGAAAATTTTATTACCAAATGGAAATTTTAAGCATTTATGAACCAATGATGTGATGAAATCCATGGAGTGTATCCATGGATATCCTAACTTCACATAAAATTGGTTTGATGATGAGATAATGGAGAATGAGACATTAAATTGTTTCGGTCCAACTTTTAAGGGGAAAGTGATGGTACCTATTGTAGGGAAAGAAAAACCATTATGTGTTTTGATCCATGCTTTTTATTTTTCATAAGAATCTTGATAAATTTCATGCTCAAACAAGAATTCCTCAGTGATCACGTTTTCTACACACACAAGATCAATTAATATGCAATTAGTAGGCTTGTCATTGATTCTTCTAGCTATGTAAAGAGGACCATCGGGTGCATGTTTAATTATGTTATTCTATGAGAAAGAAATGTCAAGAGAAATTTTGGTTTGGATATGAGGTTGATCATAGAGTGTATATCATCTCCATTATCAATCATTTTATCATTATTCATGTCTTGTATATTGTCACCATTCATCACACCATTATTAGTGTAAGTAGTTTTAACAAATGAAATGTTATGATTTTGCATTGGATTGGTAAATATTTGCAATTTTTTGTGGGGTGGGGCAATGGAATTATTTCCTTGATCATTAACACCACCAATCTAGATGTGATTAGAATCGGTAAGGTTTTGCACAATATTTTTATAATGCATACATGATTATGTATCATGTCCATTTTGTCAATGATAATGGAAAAAAGAATTTTTATTATAGGTTAGGAGTAAAGGATTAGTAGGATCAGGGGTTCTAATAGGAGGTAAGGTAATTTAGTTCTTACCCTAGAGTTACAACATGATGGAATGAAGGTTATCACCCTAAAGGAGTAAATTATCTATTTTTTCCTTGAACTGATATGGATTTTTTGTTTTTATAGTAGACACTTGAGATTAAAATTTTTAATTCATTTGAGGTGGATTTATTTGCATAAATCCCTTATTTTGTTTCTTGAATGGTTGGAAATTGTTATTAGGCACAAATTCAGATTTTTAAGGATAATTGGAGGAAGTTTTCACTTCATGATGACTAACCAAATTCTAATAGTCATGTAGAGTTGTGCACAAGTGAGTGAAGGCATGGAATTTCATCATCCCATGCTTATCTTGAATATTGGTTTGTAAGTTCCAATAAACATTCTTTGGAGATTTAAGTCAGGAATCTTAATGTTGATTGTTTTGTGAGTAGAGAAACTAGCATCGTGCTATGAAATCAGTAACCTTTTCATATTTTTTTTTACATTTCATTAAATCTATTAAGGCCATCTTGGGACCAACGTGCACTTGGAAATGGTTGAGGAAGGCATAAAAATTTAATTGAATGAACTATTTAAATTATTTGATAAAGAGACAAACCATTCCAAGGCTGTCTTTCAAGCATCTAGGAATAGGCTTAGTCAAGAGCTTGGATTCAAAGATCAAGTCACTACATAAGGTTGTGTATGTTGATACTGTTAGATCTCAGTTGTGTTTATAGTTTGTCCTTGATGACAAAATCTCTTTTAGTTAGTTCAACTTGATGATCCGTTTCAGTTTGAATCCTTATGCTTTATTATGGCACTTCTTTGATGTCTCTTGGCTATTACAGAAAGATATTTGTTATGATTCAAATTCATGGTGATGAGATTTCTAGTTCATGTTATGAATGCTATTTCTTTGACTGACAGAGTTTGACATATGGTTCCTTTGCCAGGATGGTTCTCTTTGCATACCTTAGGTGTATTTCACATGATTGCAAGCCATTTGATTACATTCTTTGGACTCGCATTTTTTAAGGCATTACTTTTACCTTGGTTCTGACATCTCATTTGTCTAATGGTGGTATTCGACATGACATCTTTATTGTCTCAGTGACAGAAGATATATCGGCAAGAGTTTAAGGATTTTGTGAAGGGTCATAGCAAAAAGGGTTATGTCTCACTGACCATATGCATGTGGAAGTTTATTGATAAAACTAATAACTATCGATGTAATATCTTGGCGAAGTCTTCTTGTCTTGCTGACCGGTGGTGGAAGGATTGTCTTATCGGTAAGAGTTTGTGATATTCAGAGGGAGGTCTTAGCGATTTCGTGGTGTCTCACCGACTTATGCAAAGGGTTATTTCGCTGAGACTTTTGTAGCATCGGAGTCTTGTCATAGCGAGCTCATCAGGTCTTGGCAACGAAGTCTAATGAGTGGCTTTCGGTGAGAGGTTTGTGTCATCTTTGCGAATAGGTGTGAATTCGGGGTGTTTCAGTATGACATAAAACAATCTACAAGATGTCTCCCTGATAGTTTGAAGTTACAGTGACATATATAGGATGGATGGACTTGTCAGCAAGAAAAACCATGTGTCATGACGACCAATGTGTATCAAGTGGGCTTTTGGTAAAAAGAGAGGTATTCTATATAAGGTCTCCCCGATTATGAATTGTCTCAGCGACACCGGATGAAAGAATGATTAGGGAAAACTTTTTGAGTTTATTCACTTGGCTGGGTAAGGAACCCTAGTCACCACCATTGTTATCAACCTCTCTGTTGTATCTTACATGGCCATTTCTGGAGATTTTGAGTCTTTCACAGTTGTTTGGACTATGAACTCAGTATAAATGAGAGCTCGACCTATTTTTGGCATCGAATCTGTGGAATTTATTTGAATGCTGCTAAAAAAGGTATCTTTATTTGGTATTTTCTTTTAGAAATTGGTAGTCCTTGGGAGTTATCTTGTTGTTTGGAAATCTCTTTATGGCTAGAGACGTTTTTCTTTGCATGGTCGGATTTTTGAAAAGATTTGTTATATTGTGAAAAAGTATTTATAGCCTTCTGGATAGGTGTTACTCCTGCAAACATTTACTATTTGGCATCTTTCTTCCTAAAAATAGTATGAGGTTTCAGTTTCCTTTTGACCTTGTATTCTTTGAAGACCTTCTTCATGGCAGACATAATTGAAAAATTGTATAAAAACCAGTGTTGTAAACACTGTAAAATCTCTGGTTGTGATTTTTGAATATTATTCTTTGGCTGTATCAAAAATGTATTGAAATACTTTGTATTAAAAATCTGAAAATCAAAGATGTAGAGATATATTGTAATATTCTTTTCTATGTAATATTTTAAGGATTCAATTGTTGAATTCTTAGGGTATTAGGTAAACAAGAAAAAAATAAGGTATTTAGCCTAACTAAAAATAGAGAGATCCTTTGAGATATTATTATATTTTAGAAATATAATTTCAGGGGTTGGTGCTCCTTGAGATAGATATCTCTAAATGAGGGGTTGCTGCTCCTTGAATGGGTGCTCAAAAATAGCCTATAAGGCATTGTGAACAGTTGTTTTAAGGATTAAGCCTGGAAGGCATTTCGGGAGTGGTTTTTATACCCTAGGAGGGTTTTCCACTCGGCAAAATCTTGTGTCTCTTTCTTCAACTAAGTTCTCACTACTTTACTGTGTTGTGTTGTTTCAGTTCACCATTGGGTTATTACTTTTCTCAATTTTGTTGATGAATGATTACATTCCAACTCATAGATGCATTAATTAGAGTAATATTGAGATCAAATCGAGCTATGTTTTTGGTGCAAATTGGTTAAATCTATTAAGACATTGATTCACCTCTCCCCTCTGATGTCATTTTAACTCCAACAATTGGTATTAGAGCATAGGGTCCTTTGATAGGTTTTAATCACCTAGGATTGATCTTGGTCTTGGAGTTTGTTTTCAATGACACATTCTCAAGACAGTGCCTTTGTAACTAGAGGTCTGTTATTTGATGGAACAAATTATGTATTCTGGAAAATCATAATGGAATCTTTTCTTATTTCTTTTGATGTTGATTTTTGGAGCATGGTGTTAAATGATTACAATGTACTAGCCTATATTCCCACTGATCTTGTTGAAAAAAAGAGGTATGAAACAAATTCCAGAGCTAAGCATGCCATCTTGTGTGGGTTAACTAAAGATGTGTTCATTAAAGTCATGCATTGCAAATCTACTCATGAAATCTAGGAAAAAATTGAAACTATATATTAAGGGAATGAGAAAGTCAAATTGTCAAAAATCATTACTCTCAAACATCAATTTGAGGAGATGAAAATGAAGGATGATGAAAAAGTGGCTGAATACTTCCTAAGAGTTGATGAAGTTGTCAATGCAATGAAAGGTCTAGGTCAAGAGGTTAATGAATTTGATGTGGTCACAAA
>VDFB02150496.1:0-32118 GCA_007258455.2 Sequoia sempervirens
ATCTTAGTCTAAAGCACCAAAGATGTGGTAGGCCTCAATAATAACTATAAAGAGTTAGCATTATAGAAAGGAGCAGCATTGAAATATTTTTCCATAAAACTTAGCTCATTATGTTAAGTGAGGTTGGTGAGAGGTGATGTTAGAGTAATAAGTTGTTATGCTTAATTAATTATATCATATTGATTAATTAATTAAGTCACTTATTCCTCTTTGTTACTTAAGCTAAACTTAGGCACATTAATAGTGTGCACACTAGGGTTTCCCTTTTAGGGTTTCTTGATCTCCTTCATAAGGATTGATCTCTTTGTAATATTTGATTCTCTTAATGCATTTTACACTTTGAGGTTCAGAGAACATCTTCTTTGGTTCTTCATATCTTTTGCATGTAGCCAATTATCCATGCATCGCGGGTGATCTTGGTTTTCTAACATGGTATTGTGGAGCTCTATACTACTGTTGCCCCGTTTGTGATTTGAAGATATAGCCTCTGTGAGTTTCAAGTCACAAAGGGTTTCCATAGAATACTATGAGATAGTAGGGGTAGTAGTCTTCCCGGAGGACATAATGGGCTCAGCGAACCTGCGCCATAAAATTCAGCGACATCAAAACCTAAAGTATTTTATCATCGTCCATTTTTGGTCGGGTTGATCTAGAGAATAGGTTTTATTCACGGGAGGCCATCACGACCTCTCAACCGCTTTTCCGGCAATTTTAAAATAGTGTTTTTTGGGGAACTATGCGGCGCTCACAGTGTTTTTTGAGATCCACCACCAAGTAGCCACTGGGAGGCCGCCAACCCGCCACCCACCTCCGGCTCGCCACCAGCACCCGCCGCCGCTCTGCCTCAACCCCCATGGGCCCTTTCTTGAAGGTTTTGGTTGTATTGGGGACCGATCCCCTCTCTCTAGCCCCCGTGGGCTTATGTGCACTGCATGCGGTCTTATGGGCGATCAAGCACCTAGATCTAGCCCTTGTCAGGTTTTTAAGCACCCTCCATTCGGTCCTATGGAGAACCAGAGCTGTCGGATCCTCAGCCCCCAATGGCCCGCTCAGCCCTGTAGCGGTCATATTGATGACTAGGGGTCGAAATTTTTTTTTGCAGGGGATTTTTTTTGCGGTGACGACTAGATGGCTGTCAATTTTAACCTTGTGAACGGGTGATGTCAGCATGACGTTAGCGGCCGTACAACCCTCTTTCCCCCCTCTTAGTCCATTTTTTCTAAAAGAGCAGTTTTTTTTCCTTTGGTCATAACTTGGGCATACGGTATCGAGAGAAATCGAGGGCAAGCGAGATATCACCCGGAAAATTTGGATTCCAGAAACACTCATTTGGTGTAGTTTATTCTATAGTATTTTTGTTTTTACTGAATTTATTGCTGTTTGAAGTCAGATGTACTTTTTATGCTTCCGAGCTCATAACTTTTTGCCACGATATCCATTTTTTGCCTCGTTTGAAGCGTTTGGAAGGTATTGAGGAGCTCTATGTTGCTATCTATGCACTTTTTATGTATCTATCCTAGGTTTATCACTTAGTCCAGATTTGGGTCGATGGGTTGTTTGGCGATTACTTGGATGTTTTGGCAGTTGGGAGAGTGCATTTGCATCTTTGCACTTCGTTTTCAGTAATACATCATTTAATAATTGCTTGCTTCTTCATAGATTCTAGGGTTGTTCCCGTTTGGAGTTTTTGAGTGTTCTGAGGCATCGGGTCTACTGTCACTTTTTTCATGATTCCTTGAGTCAATGTGACTCTCATCCGGTTTCAATAGTAGACAAAAAATATCTTTCCTTGCTTGCCAAATTTCGGTTCCAGTGTTACTCTACAAAGTTCTTCCAGTGCTTCTTTGCAGCATGTCATCTCATTGTAAGGGGGGTTTTGTCCCACTGGGTTTTTCCTTCTCTTACTCTTTCTTGCATTTGTAAATGGGTACCTGATCAGGCCTAGTTGTCGGGACCCATCTTTGCTTTCATGCATCTTATTCTAGTGTTTTAGCTTCTTCCTAAGTTCATCTTAAGGGGGGGTGTTAGAGTAATAAGTTATTATGCTTAATTAATTATATCATATTAATTAATTAATTAAGTCACTTATTCCTCTTTGTTACTTAAGCTAAACTTAGGCACATTAATAATTAATTAATTATTAATTATTAAGTGTGCACACTAGGGTTTCCCTTTTAGGGTTTCTTGATCTCCTTTATAAGGATTGATCTCTTTGTAATATTTGATTCTCTTAATGCATTTTACACTTTGAGGTTCAGAGAACATCTTCTTTGGTTCTTCATATCTTTTGCATGTGACAGGTATCCATCTTGCATGCAGGTGATCTTGGTTTTCTAACAGAAGCTTCATATGTGTTTTTTGAATGTTTGGGTTTTGTGTTGGACTTTGATAGGGATGTGAAATGAGATGAATAGTTTATTGGTGAAGGAGAGATTATTGTTGTTTCTATTAAATTTGTTTGTATTGGTTGATATGGGGAAGTTGAAATCCATTCCTTTGATAATTTTTACTAGGAGTCTTATGGTGACACTTTTATGATAATATGAGATATTGTGTGGGTCTATCATATTCGTGGGGATCTATGTGTAATGTTAAGATATAAAAATCAATAAATTAGACCTTGTATTCACCTATATAGGATGGTATAAAATCTAATGTTCCCCAATCATTGTCATTGAAAGAGTTAAAAGTGGACAAATAATTAGACATATAGAGCTTTGTAGATGCAGATTGTGCAAGTGACTTGGATAGTTGAAGGTCCACTACTAGCTAGTTGTTTTCTCTATTTGGTTGGATCAATGAGTTGGATGAATCAGAGGCAACCCATAGTTTATTTTTCCACTATTAAAAATTTATATGGTTGATACAAATACCTCCAAAGAGGTAGTTTGGTTACATACATTTTTTATAGGTATTGATTTTGATTGCATTGTTATAATTGGTTGTGATAGTCAAAGTACTAATTATTTAGCCAGGAATCCCATTTATCATGCTCTTACCAAGCATGTTGATAATTAGTATCACTTTATGTGAGATATGGTAGAGAATTGTAAGATCTTGCTATAAAAGGTTGACAGTTAGGAAAATATTATAGATTACCTCACAAACCCAGTAACCAAAGATAAGCTCTCTTGGTGTAGGAAGGCCATGGACCATGGATCTTATACTTAATTTATTTATACTTCTTATGGATTTATTTTTAATGTATACTTTGAAGTGGGACAATTTTAAGATTAATGTGCCATTAATATTACAAATTGTGTGTCTCCAACATGCTTGGAAGGTCTTTTGGATGCCCAGGGTGTAATTAGAGAAATCATTTATATTTTAGATTCTCTAGAAACTTGGTTTTAATTTTCCTATGAATCCATGTGAGGAAGGGGGAGCACTACGGTGGTATTCAAATTAACATTTGACTTTGGAATCATTTAAGGCATATTCATAATTCTAGGTGCTAAAGGAAGGAGTGGAGAATCTTGTCATAATGGATGACACCCACATGAATTAGTGGAATCCAAAACGGAGCACTACGCTTGAGAATTTTAGACATCAAAGAGTTGTGAGTCAAAGGTTCCTTTGTGATTATGTTTTCAATTTCAAGATTCATTGATTGAGCCCATGTGAAGTCAATGATTATATTTTTCATTCTTAGAAGATGCACTCTAAGGTTGGCATGGGGTTTTTTCATGATAACATGGGTTTTATATCTATTATTTTGGTGAAACCATAAATAGTTTTAGTGTAATGAAATAACTTGCACAATAGAATAATATGAAAGGAAATATGTTACAAATAACTAAGAAAAAAAAGCCACTTTGAGGGGGAAAACCTCCAAATATCTCTAATGAGAACACAATTCACAATATGATAATGGAAAAAGACTCACTACCTCCTATATACACCTTATTTATGCCTAGGAGATCACCCATGACAACTTAGATAGTCCTATATAATCCTTAAGCTAACCTAAATAACTAAATAACAATATAATAGTGATAATATGGCTTAATTAAGAGTTAAGATAGTCACAAGCTAACTATTCATAACCCTATGTACATTAATATTAAGGATGTATAGCATACCCATCTCTTCAAAGAAGCATCATCCTCAATGTTAATCAAGTGTAGATTCTTGTGAATGAAATCCTTGTCATCCCATGTGGCACCTTCAACTGATAAATTCTTCCACTCAATGAGATACTTAGTGAGTGTTCTAGTCCTTAAATTCTTTGTGCATGTTTAACGAATGCACTCTAGTCCTAATGTGATTCTTCCTTCTTCATTGAGCTCTAGTAATATGTTCAAAGTAGGGATATTACATCTAATTACCTTCTTCAAACAAGAAACATGAAAAAATGCATGTATCTTTGTTGTTGGTGGCAACACCAACTTGTAGGCAACACTACCTATCTTTTGGCTGATTTTGGTATGGACAATAATATTTTGGAGACAACTTATTGGTCTTTTTTTGTTGCTTTCTAGTGAATTTTTCTTATAAGGTTGCAATCTCAAGAAGACCCAATCCCCAACTTCAAAACTTATTTTACTACGGTGTTGATCTATCTATTGCTACATTCACTTTTGTGCCATGGCTAAGTTCTCCTCGAGCCCTGAGAGTGCTTGTTGTTGATGAAGAAAGTGGTCCTCCACTTCTTGAAATCTTGGTGACACTTCAATGATGATGTGATGGACGGAGGATGATCCATATAGTGCCATAAATGGTGACATTTTTGATGAACTATGAAAAAAATTGTTATACCACCACTCTAATAGTGGTAGCCAATCTACCCATTGAGGCTATTTATCTGAAGTGAAATAACATAGATATCCTTCCAAAAACTTATCAAAAACCTTAGTTTTCCCATCAGATTGAGGGTTGTATTAAGAAATATGAGCCAATTGAGTACTAGAACATGAGAATAAATCTTTCCAAAAGTGACTAGTGAAGATAGGATCGTGATCACTGATAATAACCTTAGGTGTACCACATAGATTTATATATTCTTCACAAAATATTTTTCCCTATAATTGTTGTAAAAGGATGTGATAATGCAATGAAATATGCATATTTAGTGAGGTGGTCTACTATTTCCATTATGACATTATGAACTTTAGATTTCAGAATCCTTGTGATGAAGTCCATGGACACCTCTTCCCAATGTTGGCTAGGAATAACTAAGCATTGCAAGAGACCCAATGTCTTAATTATCTCCCCTTTATTTATTTGACAAATCAAATATTCAACCATAATTTTTGAACATCACCTTTTAGCCATTCCCAAAAAATATTGCTTGACTCAATGATATGTCTTCAAAAATCCTAAATGACCAACAACTGGAGACTCATGAAGTTCTATGAGAATCATGTGTTCGAGAGTGGAATTCTTGCAAAGATACAATCATTCTTTATACCACAGGGTATCTCCCTTCCAATAAAACTTATTTGAACCACTAGGATCACTCTTTAACTATTGAATGAGATTACTTGGAGCAACAACATTCTACCATTTTGCTTTGGCTTCTACCACTTAATTTTCTTGTAATATTGAAATGACACACAATAAGGCTTCATTTATCTCATCCTTCCTAGAAAGCTCATCTGCCATAATATTTTCCTTCACTTTCTTATATACAATCTCAAAGTCATATCCCAACATCTTAGTGACCCATTTTTGTTTCTCTTCAAAAGATAACATTTGTTCCAAAAAATATTTTAGGCTATTATTTTACCATGCACAAAAAATAGCTAGCATTTCCTTCTCATAAATAGCTTTGAGTTGATTCTTACCCTTCAATTGAAAACTCTCAAAAGCAATTGGTTGACCCTCCTACATGAGAATTGCTCCTATACCATTTCTCAAAGCATCACATTCCATAATAAATCCTTGGTGAAGTCTAGAGTTGCAAGCACTAACTTAGTTGTACACATAGCCTCCTTTAATCTCTCAAATGTTGCATCAACAAACTCATTCCAATGAAAAGAATCCTTCTTCAATAAACCAATAAGGGGTGTTGCTATGAAACCATTATTCTTCACAAATATTCTATAGTATCACATCAATCCCAAGAAATACATCAATTTCTTAATGATGTTGGAATAGGCCATTCCATGATAGCCTTAATTTTGTCTGTATCCACTTTTACTCTTTTATGTGAAACTGTGTCCCAATTACTCCACCTCATTGAGACCAAAACTACACTTGGATGGATTAGCATAGAGTTGATCTTTGAGAATTTGTAATTCTTGATCTACATGTTGCAAGTGTTCTTCTCATGTCTTTCTATAAATTAATATATCATCAAAGAAAATTAATACAAATTTCCTCAAGAATTTCTTATAAATGGAACTCATCAAACTTTGAAATGTATATGGTGCATTGGTAAGACCAAATTGCATCACACAAAACTCATAATGATCTGCATGAGTCCTAAATATTGTCTTACAAATATCTTCTCCCTTAATTTGAATTTGGGAATAACTTGATCTAAGATCTAACTTTGTAAAATGCATAGCTCCATTCAATTCATCTAGCAAATCAACAATGAATGGAATGGGAAACTTTTCTTTGATGGTGTACATGTTGAGCACTCTATAGTCTAGGAACATGTGCCAAGTTTCATCCTTCTTACACACCATCACCATGGGTGAAGAGTAAGCATTTTGGCTATGCCTAATAATTTCTACCTCTAGCATCTCCTCAACAATCTTTTTAATCTCATTTTTGTATATGTGGGTACCTATAAGACCTAATATTGGGGTTTTGGCTCCATGGAACTAGTTGTATGGCATGATCATGATGCCTCTTAGGAGGGATTCCTTTAAGCATATCTTTGAAAATGAATGAGTGACAACCAATAGTCACTTGTTCATTTGGATGTGTGGGAGCATTAGATAATTGATAGGCTTCTAATGAACATAATTGGTCCACAAATTCATCAACTCATTTCTTAAGAAACTTTTGCATTTGCTAAGAGCTTACAATTTTTGGGGGATTTTCCTTCAATCCTCTTAGCTCTACTATCTTTCCTTCTAATTGAAATCTCATGAATAGTTTTTGGAAGTTAATCCCAATTATTCCCAATGTAGTAAATTCAAAGTCTAATTGTATTTAGTTACTTTGTCTCTTGAGTTTGATATTGCATTGTTGGCTATACTAGCCCTCTTTTTACTGTAAGGTCTTGGCTAGGTTTGTAAGTTAGTTACTTTGTGTGTTGTTGTTCATTTACTGTAGTTTTACTTTCCTTCTTAGTCCTCTTGTTCAACTACCATTTTTTTTGTAATCTTTCTTTCATCTTTATTCAATACAAAAAAAGACTAATTAAAAAGTAAAGCAAAATTATGTCAATCATAAATACTAATTAAAAAGACTACATGGAAGTCAAATTTTTCCTCAAGTTACAAAGACTAATTAAAAAGTAAAGCGAATATCAATCACATTGAAATCTATCACAAATGACTCAATGAGTGAAAACAACATCAAGAGATTTACTATCCATATGAAAGCAACATATTTATATTTGTTTTATGAATATGTAGTTTAAATCAAAATATTTTTTGAAAATTAATTACTTAGAAATCATAGGAAGGGTTTTGATAAGGTTTGGTCGATATTTTTTTCATGTCTCTTGATCATTCTTGTCACTTTTGTATCATACTACATTTTGAAGCAAGATAAATTGATATTTAGCATAATTATTTTCAAGTTTCCTTGCTTTTGAATAATTTTATTTCTTTTTATATGGTGATGGATCTAAATGGGCCCACACTTGATGCATAGGGAAATGGCTCCCAAACAACCACATACGTTCATTTTGAAGGTAGTACACAAGGTAATGTCGCTACTCCTCATGTTGTCTTATATGCTTGTATAAATAGGATAATATCTCTTCAACATAAAGAATGTTGATCTTTTGATTGCTTGTAGGCTTGTTGTCCTTGATTTATTAATCCTTGAAGGTTAAAATTAGAACCAAGGATATAGGACCATGTAAATATTTGTTCTTCTCTAAAATATTTGATTGAGGGATCTCAATTTTAATGCCACCAAAAGTGATTGACATTGTATTCTCGTGGTGAAGATAATTAAAATTATAGGATTGAATTTTGATGGGAGGTAATAAAAATGCAGTTTCATCAATAAAAAAATATTATTATGTCAATGTTAATATTTAAAAAATTGGTAGCCATTTCTTTTTGAGGTCCCTTACTTGCCTTTGTGTTGAGGTGATGTCATCCCCCCTTGCGATGCTCCTACAAGTTCTAGTTGTAAGGTGTCTAATCGAGAGATTGGGTGAAAGTCTTGTCTAAATGAGGTTTCTTTGTAGGGTCTCACTAGTCCTTTTGTTCAAGTTTTGGAGCTTGTGACTAATTTTTGATTGATTTTTTAGATGGATCAAGATGTTGGGGTAGATGCTTATGGTATGTGGATGAAGTCTTGGGTAGATACTATCAAAGGTGTGGAATTCTACACTCTTACTCATTATGTAGCTTTGTTTGAGGATGTTAGGGGTATTTTTCTATATGTGCTTGATTCTATTGTTGATAGGTTGACTTCCAAATTAGGGAATTCACTTGTTGGGAAATTTGTTGGGGTAGGTAAAATTTGGGATTTTAGAAATGATGAAGGAGGGGACCCACAAGATTCTAATGATGGAGTGACCTCAAATGAATCGATAGGTATATATTCTATCATATTGAACCCCTATCCAAAATACTATTATAAAAGGGTTGGGGCATCGTAGGGGGGGTTGGAGCATTGTAGGGAGCTATAAAAGCTCAGTACAACACCTTGAAAATATAGCCACTTGGTGATAAGGTAAATCCTCAAATCCAGACATTGTGTGCATTTCTTGATAAGGTTAGTTTATTCCTTAAAAAATGAATATTGAGTGTTAATCCTAAAAAATAATGCATTAGTGAGGTTTCAATATGCGTTAAGCTTCCTAGGTTGCTATTGGAATAGTGGGAGGAGAAGGTCTTGATGGGTATTGTCAATTCTTTTAGCCAACTATTTATTGTGGATATGGTAACTAGATCTCATAAACATTTTTTTTTTTCCAAATTGTGTATTTTTGTGGAGGTTGATAATGTGCTCCACCTTACCTTCTAAACTAGGTAAACATGTGCAAAAAATTACATGCGTGGACTCCCTAGTGGTTTTCCATAGTTACCTCTAGGTTGGTCATGGAGCAGGGGCCTTCTCATCCTCTTAAGCCCTCTGTGAGTAGTGGGGACAAGGATGTTCCCTCTTCTAATGGAAATAATGACATGTCCATAGGGCCCTTATAAAAGCAATGCCAAAGGAAGGTTAGAGGGAGAGGGAATTTGAGGAAAGTAGGGATTTGGAGGAGACCCAATTTAGCCCTTTGATTGAGTCATGGAGATCACATACCCAAATAAAAAGAAGAAAGGTGGAGTTGGAAGAGAGACTTTCAAGTTGTCCTTTGCATCCATTTGATTTTAGAGTTGCAACTAAAAAAGGAAGAACAACCACACAAGAAATTAGTGCCAAAAAATAGATGGACGAGGTTGTCCAATACTCTTCAGAACATTTTGGTTTCAAACTACCTTGATTCAACTAGTCTCTATTAATCTTGAAATTATATGCCCTATATTTAATATATTTAGTTCCTTATTATAGTACCAATAATCTATTACTATTTTAAAACCTTAATATTATTAATCCTTATTATTTTTTATACTTTATTATATTATCATTCGTATAATGTAAAAAATATTAAACCCTTTCAAACATCTTACTTTTATCTTTATAAAGAAATAAAATATAACACAAACTTTTATAATTGATAACTTAATAAAACCTACGTATAGTTTTATACCTGACAAAAATAAATTAAGATAATGTTCACACTACTAAAAATCATCCAAAAGGAATTTCAAATTTCAAAATGAAAACGTATGCACATATATGGGCCATGAATTGGGTTCCACTGTATAAGCAATATATTTATGATTGATTAAACCATAGAAATGGTCCACACTGGTACCATATACTCCATGTTCCTAGAAACTCTCTTTAACAAATTTTAGTGTAAATATCCTAAGGGTAGGACAAGGACTGGCCAGTCACGGCAAAGGGGACAAAATTCATATCTTTCTACGAAAATGTGGGGAATTCACTTGGAAATTCTCAATTGTCTTTATCCCTATGAAATGTACTACTAATCACTTTATCTTTGTAGATGCCATGAATAATGAATTTTTTAATGAATAAATTCACAATCAAAGATGTAAGAAGGCAACGAGGGGCATATATATATAAGCGCAAAAAGTGAGAGTACACTATTATAAACTCTATAAAAATTGTAGAATCTAGTTAAGTTCATTGGCCCTCAGTGGGCAAGGAAGAAAAGTTAAGCAATTTTCTTTAAAAATGTAATATATTCCTAATGTAAATATTTATTCCTAAATAAGTCTAAAGATGTGAAGAAATGATGGTGACATAAATATGTACCCTAAACATCGTAAGGTCACACCAACACTAGAATACCTACAAGCGAACCCACCAAGCACTTTCTCGGAAGGAATGAAAAGCTGACTACATATAACGACTCATTTATTTTTTATTATTGAAGAAGACTTATATTAAATATAACGACTCATTAGTTTTATATTTGGTAAAGGAGATGCATGAATACGCATTCCCTTGATAGCGATTTATGTGAAGTATTTGTACTACCTTTTGAAATATTTTTTCAAAAAAGTGGTAGATATTTTTGGATGGCTTGCTTATTACCTAAGTGGTTAGTATTTGTTTTGTGTTTTCAAGTGTATTTGTGGGATAAGAAGGGGTAAATATAAATGTATTTGAATTATATATATAGGATTGATTAAAAAATTAATAGAAATTAAAACTAGCAATTGCACTTTAGTGTGCAATGGGTATGTCGAAGAAGTGTGGAAAGTTAATTAAGATAAATTTTGATCTATTTTTGTAATATATAAAACTATTTTAATCATTTTATGTAATTAATAGTTTTATTTTAAGATGCGTTTATATGGAAGAGGTTTGAGATGAGGATGGCGTTTCGGTCTGCAACTGCAAGGAGCTGAGGTAGGGCATACGAGTCCTAGCTCGTGTTTGCTTTCTCTGTTTGTGCGAAGGTTGGGGTGGGCTTCTACTTCGTTTTGTGGGGGGGTTAATCTTTTTGCTGCGGCTGTTCTTTGAAACTCTGGCCTGGTTGTGTTTGGCCATTTTTCCTGCGCATGAGGGTTTCCTCTGATCTATTGTTTCTGGGGCCGGATCTTTCCTGTCCATGTTTGTCTCGAGCCTTTTGACGGCTATGTCTTAGGGTGAGCCATCTAGGGTTGTGCCCGACATGGATTTTCGTGCTGCAGAGGGCTTGAAATCACCAAGACAAAGAGCGAGGGTTTTTGAAAACACCCTCTTCTCTCTGAATACAAGGTCTATGGAATCGAATTCGTCTGGTGGATCTCATATCTCGAAGATTAACAGCTGCCTTGAGCGTTGCAAAGAGAGACCTAAATTGGTGATTCCGATTGAGATGATTGCTAAGGATATTGAATATTATTCAAAGCATTCTATGTACTGCAATTTTTTGGGAATGAGAGTGTCTCTACAATTTTTGGAAACTTAGGCTTGGAGGACTTGGGAGCCACAGGGTGAAATGGAGGTCACACTGCTTGCAAATAAATTTTTCATGGTCACATTTATCTACTCGGCTGATCGCAATAGGGTTTTTGAGGGGGGGCCCCATTTTCACAACCAGGTTGGGTTGTTCATCAAGCCATGGCATGCAGGGTTTAATCCCTCGGAGGAGCTTCCGAATTATGTTCCGGTGTGGGTTCGGTTGCCTAGATTTCCAATTGAACGTTATCATGAGGATGTTCTGCACATGCTTGCTTTGATGCTTGGGAAGCCGGTGGGGTCTTCGACACAAACCCTAGGTAAGAAAGTAATGAATTTTGCTCGAATTTGTGTGGAAATTGATTTGAGTAGACCTTTGCCAGATGCTTTGGATATGTGTGCGGGTTCCCATTCTTGGGTGCAACAATTGGATTACGAGACCCTTCCTTTCTGATGTCACCTCTGTCATGAATATGGTCACCTATTGCGTAGATGCCCGAAGGCTAAGCTTGTGGTGCCTCAGCCTCCACCTCCTCCTCGTAACACCCTTAATGTTGATAAGGGGAAGAATCCTGTGTCTGTCGAGGGGGCAGATGCTGAGGGTTATGTTCCTGTTAAGGCTCGTAACCAGAATAAAGGTCAAAAAAGGACTTTGATGGAGAGACAAGATGAGGATACTTTTAACAGGTTTGAGGTCCTAGATGATTTGGGTCAGCAGGAAGTTAATCAAGGGTTAATAAGTGTGGATTCGGGTGTGGTGGGTTCTGGCCTGGAGGATCACACTTCCATTACTCCTCCTACTCCACAGGAGGAGTCTGTCATGCCTATGGTCATTGATGTGCAGGTTGGGGCTCAGGTGTTGTCAGGTCCAAATGTTGAGTTAGGGAAGGGGGATGGAGGCACTTCCTTTCCTACGCAAAATGTTGGATCAGATGGGGCTAAGAGTAGCAAGCCTTCTCCTCAAATGGGCATTTTGCAAAAGGATGGCAAGAAGGGGGGTCGGAGAAAATAGCTAAACTTGGTAGGAAGAAAGATTTGGAAAAGATTAAGATGATGGGGGAGACTTTGGTGGAGTCAGGGTCTGTCAAGACCCTGGATTCTCATTTTTTGACTCCTTTTAAATGATCATTATTTCATGGAATGTAAGGGGCTTGAATAGTGGCCCTAGACAAAAAGTTGTTCGTGAGTTGGTAAGAAGTCATTCTCCTGATGTTCTTTTTCTTTAGGAGACCAAGTTATCTGTTGAGTGCATGATGGGTTTAGTGCCTAAGTTGTGGAAGAATGGTCAATGCCAGTGTATTGGGGCTCAGGGATCCTGGGGGGGTGTGGCTTATTTCTGGAACCCTCAAAGATTCAACCTTTGTGGTGGTTATCCTTCAAGTCCTCTTTATCCATGGTTGCTTTGTGTTTTGAGTCGGGAGAGTCTGTTCTTTTCTCCAATGTTTATGCACCTGTTGAGTTCCAGGGTAAACTTCTTTTATGGACAAATATCTGTTTTGTTTGTAGCCTATTTCCCTATCAGCCATGGATCATTGCAGGTGACTTTAATGCTATTACTGAATTAGCTAAGAAACGGGTGGTATTGCAAGACTAGAGCCTTCTGCGTTGTTGTTTCAGGACAATATATCAGCTTTCAATCTTGTTGATATCAAACCTAGCAATGGTCAGTTTACTTGGAACAACAGAAGGGTGGGTGACAGTTGCATTGCTGAACGACTGGATCGTTTCATGGTCTCCTGCTTTTGGGTCGGGGGAATGTGGTCTTCTAGTTCTGAGATATTAGATTGGAGAGGTTCGGATCACTGGCCTATAAAGCTAGTTATCTCTTCTACTCGAGTGCCTCGAACGCCAACCTTCAAATTCTAGCTAATGTGGTTGCGGGACCCTGACCTTTATGGATGTGTTGCTGAATGGTGGAGGTATGGTAGACCTACTTATGGTACTGCAATGTATAATTTTGCTAAGCTCCTTCAATATGTTAAGTATCAACTTAAACGTGGAACCGACAATTGCTTTGGAAACATTTACCATGCGAAGCTTGCTGCACAAGCTGAGTTGAATGGTATTACTAGGTTGATTAGGGAGGATGGGGTGTCTGAGGATTTGTTGCGGGACGAGGCTAGGGCATTGAAAGCTCTAGAGGAGTGGGAGCTGAGGGAGGAAATCTACTGGAAACAAAAAGCTCGGATTGAGTGGCTTCAGGAGGGAGACAAGAATACTGCCTTCTTCTTCAATTCGGTGAAGGCCAGACGTCATGGTAATTCTATTTTGGCTTTGGTGACTGACAGGGGAGAGGTTCTTTCTTCTACTCAGGATATCTCAAATGAAGTTGTGCAGTATTTTGCTTCTTTATTCAGGGAGGACTCGCAGGGGGACTCGGTTGAAGAGGCTCAGGTCCTCTCTTGTATTCCTTCTTTGGTCTCTTGGGAGATGAAGGAGCATCTTATGAGTGATATTTCGCTGGAGGAGCTGGAGAAGACTGTTTTCTAGATGAAGAAGGGTAAAGCTCCTGGTCCAGATGGCTTCCCGATTGAGTTCTTCCAGGAATTTTGGGAGATTATCAAGCTGGATTTATTGGCAGTTGTTCAAGAGTCTCAAAAGAATAAGCAAATGCTTCGGGCCCTAAATTCTACCTTCCTTGCTCTAATCCCCAAGGGTGATGGGGCTGATCAGTTAAGTCAATTTCGCCCCATTTCTCTTTGCAATGTTATTTATAAAATTATCTCTAAGTTGATTGCTGATAGGTTAAAAAAGTGGCTTTCGCTGCTGATTTCTAAGGAACAGAGTGGTTTTGTGGTGGGCCGCCAGATTTTGGATGGGGTGGTTATTGCTACAGAGACTATTCATTCTATGGCCAACTCCAAAGATAAGGCTATGTTCATCAAGCTAGACATGGCTAAGGCTTATGACAGAGTTGATGGTCCTTCCTCCAAAAAGTTCTGGGGGCCTTTGGTTTTGAGGAGTGGATTCGTTGGGTTATGAGTTGTGTGAATTCAGTTTCTTTCTCTGTTTTGATTAATGGGGAGCACTCTGAACTCTTTGGTGCTTCTCGGGGTTTACGACAAGGTGACCCCCTCTCTCCTTACTTGTTTCTTCTTTTGGTGGAAGGTTTGGGATGATTGATAAAAAGGAATGTGGAGGGGGTTTCATTCAGGGATGGCAATGGGGAGGTGGCTTACATGTGCAATCTCACTTACAGTTTGTGGATGACACTGCTTTGATGGGCATGGCTACTATTAGGGAGGCTTCAAACATGTGCAAGGTGTTGGATGTTTATCTTGCTGCATCGGGCCAGTTAATTAATGAGGGCAAGTCTTCCATTTTTTTCTTCAATACTCCAAACTCCATTCAGAGGAGAATTGCTCATATTCTTAGATTTCAGATTGGGGATCTCCCGCTGACCTACCTTGGGATTCCTATTTCGGTTGGTAGGCAGTCTAGGGATTCTTGGCAGGCTATTCTGGAAAAATTTCGTGTCAAAGTCACTCATTGGACCCTTCGCTGGCTGTCTTTTGCGGGTTGGGTTCAGTTGCTCAAATTTGTGGTTCAGACTCTCCCTCTTTATAGGTGTATGATTCAGGTGGCGCCGATGGGTTTTGTTAGGGATTTTGATTCCTTAGGAAGACAATTTTTATGGGCTGGTAGTTTATTGTCTTCCAAGTGGAGCCTTGTTAGATGGGATGTTGTATGTAGCCCAAAACAGTTTGGTGGTCTTGGGTTAAGGCAGTCGTTCCTGTCTGGTACGGCTCTGACTGCTAAATTGTATTGGCGTTGGTGTGTGGAACAGGACTGGGTGTGGGCTAGAATTTTGACTCAGAAGTACTTTCTAGGGATTCCTCAGAGTGATATCCCTCGTAGCTTGACGGGGAAGGGATCTGTGATTTGGAATACTCTCAAGAAAGGGGTTGCGCTCGTTAAGGGTGGCTTATTCTGGATTTGCAAGAGCGGGTCAGAGGCTGATTTTTGGCATGATGCTTGGGATGGTCACCCTCCCATTGTTTCTCAGTATCCTCATTTGCTTACTTTGTGCCAGAGGTTTTGTGAAGCTGGATGGTCGAGGGTGTGTGACTTTAAAGTCTCTTTCTTTTCAGGGGCAGTTGGTGGAGGCAAGATGGAAGAATCCTGAGGAATGGCCTGTTGCTGGTATGGAGGAGGAGTGCGCTGAGCTTCATTACATTCTTTCTTGTCGAAGTTGTAGCTCCCTCGTGGATGAGGATGTGTTGGCTTGGTTTCCTAATCCCAAGGGTGCTTACACCGTTTCTTCTGGGTATCAGGAGTTGCTTTCCCAGCAGATTGAGGGGGTGGAGGTTCATTGGTGGAAGAAAGTTTGGAATAAGTTTTCTTGGCCAAAGTATAATTGCTTTATTTGGACTTTGGCTTGGAATAGGTGTTTGACTTGGGATAATATCCGAAAGAGAGGTTTTTCAGGCCCTTCTAGGTGTGTTCTCTGCGGGTGTGGGGAGGAGGACTCTCCTCACTTGTTCTTCCGTTGTCCCTTCACCTTACAACTCTGGCATTTCTGGTGGAGTGTTTGGAAAAGGCCTTGCTTTCATGCCTCCTCCCTAGTGGAGTTTTGGAATAGTTTGGGGAAGCCCCCCTCCTCGGCCTCTTTCTTGCAGGATGTTTGGTATGTTGGTCCCATCTTTCTGCTTTGGCAAGTTTGGTTGGAAAGGAATCGGAGAATCTTTCGGGGTGAAAAGTTGGGGATTCAACAAGTTTGGTTTAGAATTGTGGGTATCATCCAGGAGACGGTTGAGGCTAAAGGTGAGATTGTGCTGCCGTTAGAGAAAGGAGATGTTGAGATGGTTGATCGGTTGGACATTCAGGGGCTATCTTCGGCATCTGCATGCGTCAGGAGAGGTAGGCGTGTGAAGAAAAAAGTTCAAAGGGTGGGGAGTTGGTTGCCCCCTCCTACTGGCTTTCTGAAGATTAATACAGATGGCTCATCTAGGGGATATCCTGGACCCGCTGGGATTGGCAGGGTTGGTAGGGATTCTTCAGGATCGGTGGTATTTCTTTTTTCCGCTAATGAAGGGATACAGACTGTCAACAGGATGGAAGGCTTGGCTATCCTCTATGCCTTGAAGCGGGCGTATGCTTTAGGGTGGCATAAGGTTATTTGTGAGTCTGATTCTCAGGTCTTGGTCAATTTACTTCATGAAAAGAAAATTTCTAATGTTAGCTGGTAGTTGGCTATGATGGTGTAGCAGATATTACAGGTTAGCTCTTTGATGGAGTCAGTATCTTTTGTCCATATTCCAAGGGAATGGAATAGGGCAGCTAATTGTCTGGCCAAATGGGCGTCAGAGAATATAGATGGTGGGAAGATCGATGGGTGGGAGCAAGTTTCCTGTGAGTTATGTCAGGATTTGGAGAGGATTCTTGTTGAGGATGGGAGTGGTATTGGGGAAGGGTGATTCTGTTCCTGGCTTTTCTGGTGATTTCTATTGGTTCCTGGGGCTTTGGCCCTTTGCTATTATGTAATGCTTTGTTATGATTTTCAATAAAGTTTTTACCCCTTTTATTAAAAAAAAAAGAGGTTTTATTTTAAAATATAATATATAATAATAGGTATAATTAAATTATTTATAATTAAAATATAATCCACATTTCATATAATAATTTAAAAAATTAGTAATGAAATAAATAAAATCAATTAAAAAAATTATTAATGATATAAATAAAATCAATATAAAAAAAACTTTTAGACTTTTACACTTTAAACCTTTTTATATAAACTTTTAACTTTTAAAAAAAATCTTTTTAACTTTTAAAATGATGAAGACTGAGATTCATTTGATGGTGAGCAGATTGATATGAACCATTGATTTTCACTTTTTAGCTTTGTCTTCTTGAAATAGAATACGCCTTCGGCGTACATAATATAGTTAAAGTTTCAGAGGAATAGTATACAAGTTGTATACAATTCAACTAATGATCGTCACAATATTTGTAACACCATATGTTTATATGTAAAATAAAGATAAAAACATAGAGGCTAGTAAATATTAACAAGGTTTTCTATTTTCTATAAAATGGAGTTTATACAATTTTGATATCTAGTATATTCTTATAACTAGTATAGTATATATATATAGAATATGTTGAGAGATATCCCTCTCAAGGTGTTTGTTTTTAATCAATTTTTCATATAGAAGTGGACAAGGTGCCTAAAGAAGTATATATTTTTAGCATATTTTATATAGTTTTTTTTGATAAATAAGTGTCAACATTTCTATTTATAAGAGAATAAAACTACACATATTCACAAAAAGGGTGGATGGATATGAATTTAGACCCTAAAATTTCACACATGGAAGAGCTTGGATTAAAGCAACATTACATAAACAAAAAAGTCACTAGGTGGCAAGAGAGGTGGTAGTAGCCAAAGGTGGCGGGTCCTAGTCACCTGACCTACAACATACATCAACGAGGTCAAGAGTGATGTCAAGGGGACCACACCCATCATCTTTTTTTCTTTATCTTCGTCACATGCCAAAGAAATAGTCAACACCAGTTGAGGAACTTTGTTGGAATCAAACCATTTGGAGTTGTTGGTAGACAACCATGAAGGAGCACCACTAGAAAACCACCTAGAGGGGCCCCAAAAAGGCCACCTAGGAGCATCACCTTGAGAGGGAAGTGAGGCTTAACACCACCAAATAGGTCATGACACACTTTTGTGACCTTGATCCCTTCAATAAGTTAGGGGAGAAACTTGGGGCTGAGCATCTTGATTATACAAGCTGAGAGACTTTGGCCTTCCAACCTCCACAAGAAGGCAAGCGGCCCCAAGAAGAGTAAGGTGATGAAGGAAATTTGGCCATAGCACAAGGGGTGTTTCCCCAATGATAAGTAATTTTTGAAGGTGAGCCAACTCCAAAGAAACCTTGTTGCAAATAATAGAAAGAAATGGTTGCAACAAGCCTATATAAATTTAGTACAATCCTTCCCAATTTTCTTAATTTGCTAGTTATTAGGCTCCTTTTGGAAATTCCACCACTCTACCTAGAAGAATTATTGAGTATCTATAAAAAATTTCAATTATAATTTAGATCAATAGGTATATCATTGTTGAGATATTTATTATTAGGGGGATTCTCCATTACAATTAGTGTAGCAAGGGTTTGGGAGTTGATATACATAAGTTCTTTTTAACCTAATGTTTTCTACAAGATCACTTATTTTTCATAGATTTGAATAAAAATAACTTGTATGTGTGTGTGTGTGTGTCTTTGTGTGTGTAAGAACTTATGAAAAGAAATAATAGGATCAAGAGATCAAAGATAGCACAAAAGAGAGAGAGAAGATGAGAGAATATGATGATAGTATTCTCAATATGCATGAGGATGTACAATTACAAGCATGTACAAGGCTTGCTTATAAAGGAAAGCTAGGACACAATGAAGGGCCATGAATGAGACAAGTGTCCCAATCATGTGCAAGGTAGGTCAAAAGAAATATTAGATAATTCCATGAAAGGTGGATCACCCACCTAAAGTGGAATTATCATGCCATGAAAAGTGGAGATGAAAATGTGATAACTAGATCACACCACAAAGAGTTGGATTTCTCCTACACACACTTCTCTAAGTGTCCTAATCACATCTCTCAATATATGTACAAACCTCGATGCAAGATGCAAATAACTAGGTGTCACAAGTGTAACCTATAATGATATGCATTCCCTAAGTAAGCTTAAGTAACGTGTAATAAGTAAAATGCTTAGTTACACCAGCATCCCCCCAACAAGTGCAATTGGGGAATGAGAGACTCTAGCTAGCTGATGGCCAAGGAATTTGTGAGATGCTTAGGTGCCTTATGGGAAACTCAGTTCAAGGGGGACCCTTTTGCGCCGAACTGAGTGACCTTCGGGTTTTAAAGAAGCCGGCTTCTTCTATAATGGGTTTTTGGAAAGGGAAAAGGAAGCGGATATAATGAAGCAAATTCTATTCTAAGGCGATGCGCCAAAATTTGCTGAGGGGCACGATAAATCATAAATTTAAAGGCCTGAATGTTGTTGTTATGTTCCAAAACATCAGAAACTTAAAGTTATAGCATAAACAATTCATTTATCGACATAAAATAGTATTGCATACATCCCTACTACTAAGAAGGGTCATTTGGACATGATTTATATAAGCAGGCTTGTATTCAATATATAGAAGTCTCCTCAAATGAAATGCTTAAGATAATAAAAAGCACAGTTTACAGTCTAATCAAAACATGAAAAATAGAAAGGCCGAACAATAGGCACAGTCTGAAAATTTCTTTCAAATTAACATGCAAAAGAGGCCTGGTGTCTCTTGCTAAAACCAGTATTCTTTCAAAAATCTTGGACCTCTCTCTCCCCGGCCGAGAGAGTATATATAGCCGGAGAGAAAAATCCCACCGCTTTAGAGAGTCGTAGAAAAGATCGCACAATCTCCCGTAATGATGCCCGAATCAGAATATTCCCAATGCCGTTACAACAGCAACCAGTTAGAACACAACATCCACTCGATCGGTTGCAGGCGTGCCCTTTATAATGATGGCATAGTCCTAGTCGCATCCATGGCGACCAATGTCACCCACCACTTCAGAGAAACATGATGAGCAGCACCCAATAGCATAGTATTATTACCTAGCGGCCCATTCCGCCGAGGATCGATTAGTAGCGATGTCGCTTCGAATGAAATTCCTCCTACCCTGCTAAAGTTAGCGAAAAAAGCAACACATGCTAAAGGGGTTGAGAATTAAAATCGGTGGAAAAGGCTGCTGCGATGACGGGTCACGAAAAGACACACATGGTATTAGCGTTTTGCGACCCAGCGGCGTTCACCTCATACTTACTTTAGAAAAGTGCAGTGGTTGCCACGAGTGAAATTAGAATATACAAAATGAAGAGGCCTGCGAAAGCATTTAAAGCGACTTTCGCATTATATTTCATCCCTACATAAAAAGTTTGCGATATGCCGCCATGTACCAAAGTGTGGGCCTCTCTGACCATCTTAGGAGTGATTGCCCCAGTGGAAGGCCTTCGCAACCCGAAGAGACCTCAAGGGAAAACAAATGAAATCCTCGTCAAAGCCACGACCGTGGAGGCCCAGCGCACCCTCTTTGGAGCGAAGGGTATCTACCCAAAGTTCAAAGAAGAGAGGATCGTCTGGGAGAGTCAAACTCAAGAGGAAGTTGACCGGACGGCGACTATGCAATTCGTGGCATGTTCAAAAGAACCGAAGGAGGGGCTGTTTCAATGTTATTTTAACTAACCATGTAAGATAAGATGCAAGATGGGTCCCGACAACTGAGCCATGTTAGGTACCCATGTACAAGTGCAATGCAATCTCTCACAAGCGAGGAAAGGGAGAAAACCTCATGGGAAAAGCTCCCCCTCTAAAGAGAGAAGAAAAACAATCAATGTACAAATGGAGAAGGAAAAAACCCCAAGATAAGGAAAAATTCCCCCCATGAAAGAGAAGAAGAAGAGAGAGAAGGCAGCCCCCCTCAATGTTGAGTCTCTTGCAATGATGGTAGAAGCTCGACATTGACTGTTGAAGATGATCCAATCTTGCCAAACAACATTCCTCCCCTTAGGAAGAAACAAAACCATGGATGTATGCAAGATACCAAGAATATGGATGATATGGGATGATGTCTTTGAAGCATGCTCAAATGTCTCCATGTCAATACCGAAAGATGACACACTCCAAACAGGCATTCTAGGCTACACTGTTGAAGAGGACAATCCAACATCTAGTAGAGATGAATGTAGAACATGATCCAAAGGTGCATGAATGAAGTCTCCCCAATCCACAAGTGAAGAAAGAAGAACCCTCAAAATGTAAGGAGTCTTTGAAATCTGCTCAAATTTCCCTATGTTGATGCTGAAAGATGCCTTTCCCAAACCATGCGAAGCTGCAATGGCAAGTGCAAAGGCCGCAATGTAGTCACTTCCTATAACCTATGAGAAACTCTTTGTAACAACACTCCCATCCACTGAAAAAGACTACTGAAGATCTAGCAAGGATGAAGGTAGAACATACTCCAAAGACACATTTGTCTCCTTAGGAGTGAAAGTGGCATCCTCCACCTACTGTACATATGCATCCACAATCACATCAACCTCAAAAGGCTAGTCATGTATAGGAGGGTCAGAGTGTTCCCTCACAAAAACTAAAGAAGAATCACTTTCATCAAAGAGAAGAGGTAAGTAATCAAATGTGTCTCCCAAATCTGCAATGTAGGACTCCATAAACAAGCTACCAATGTCTGTCAAGTATTCATCACATGAAATTGTTGTTGGAAGACAAGGTATGCACTGTTGCACTGAATAACAAGGCACTAAAAGTGGTGGAACACAAGTATCAACAAGTACATCAATCAATTTAGGAGATTGAATATCAACAATACTAGCTATGTGTTTTCTCTATTTGGTGGCTCAGAGTTGGATGAGTAAGAGGCAACCCATAGTTTATTTTTCCACTATTAAAAAAAATTATATGGTTGCTATAAATGCATACGACGAGGCAGTTTGGTTAAATGCACTTTTTATAGGTATTGATTTTTATTGCATTGTTATAATTGGATGTGATAGTCAAAGTGCTAATTATTTAGCTAGGAATCCCATGTATCATGATCTTACAAAGCATGATGATATTTAGTATCACTTTGTGTGAGATATGGTAGAGAATTGTAAGATCTTGTTATACAAGGCTAACACTTAGGAAATATTGTAGACTACCTTACAAAGCTAGTGACCAAACATAAGCTATGTTGGTGTAGGAAGGCCATGTACTATGGATCTCGTACTTAATTTAATTATATTTCTTTTTAATGTATAATTTGAAGTGGTACAACACTAGTATTAATGTGTCAATAATGTTGCAAATTGTGTGTCTCCAACACTCTTGGAAGGTCTTTTTGGATGCCTAGGGTGTAATTAGAGAAATAATTTGTATTTTAGATTCTCTAGAAACTTGATATTAATTTTCTTATGCATTTATGAGGAAGTGGGAGCACAACGGTGGTGTTCAAATTTATATTTGACTTTGGACTCATTTAAGGAATATTCATAATTCTAGGTGTTGAAGGAAGGAGTGAAGAATCTTGTCATAATGGATGACACCCATATGAATTAATGGAACATAAAATGGAGCACTACACTTGAGAATTTTAGGCATCAAAGAGTTGTGAGTCAAAGATTCCTTTGTGATTATGTTTTCAATTTGAGGATTCATTTATTGAGCCCATGTAAATTCAATGATTATAAATTACTATTCTTAGAAGATTCTCTCCAAGGTGGGAATGGGGATTTTTCATGATAACATGGTTGTGATATGAATTATTTTGGTGAAACCATATATGGTTTTAGTGTAATGAAATAACTTGCACAATAGAAGAATATGATAGGAAATATGTTGCAAATAACTAAGAACAAGCCACTTCAAGGGGGAAAACCTCCAAATCTCTTTAATGAGGACACAACTCACAACATGATAATGAAATAAGACTCACTACCTCCTATATATACCTTATTTATGCCTAGGATATCAATCAGGCCAACTTAGATAGCCCTATATAAGCCTTAGGCTGACCTAAATAACTAAATAATAATATAATAATGATATTATGACTTAATTAAGAGTTATGATAGCCACAAGATTACTACTCATAACCCTATGCACATTAATATTAAGGGCATATCATGCCCCCCTCTTCAAAGAAACATTGTCCTCAATGCTAATCAAGTGTGGATTCCTTTAAATGAACTCCTTGTCCTCCCATGTGGCATCTTCAACTGATAAATTCTTCCACTGGATGAGATATTTAGTGAGTGTTCTAGTCCTTAAATTCTTTGTGCATGTTTAATGAATGCACTCTAGTTCTAATGTGACTCTTCCTTCTTCATCGAGCTCTGATAATATTTTTTGAGTAGGGATATTACATCCAATTACCTTCTTCAAACAAGAAACATGAAAAAATGGATGTATCTTTGTTGTTGGTGGCAACGCCAACTTGTAGGCAACACTACCTATCTTTTGGATGATTTGGTATGGACCTTAATAATTTGGAGACAACTTATTGGTCTTCTTTTGTTGCTTTCTATTGAAATTTTCTTACAAGGTTGCAATCTCAAGAAGATTCAATCCCCAACTTCAAAACTTCGTTCACTATAGTGTTGTTCCACCTATTACTTCATTCGATTTTGTGTCATTGCTAAATTCTCCTTGAGTCTTGAGAGTACCCATTATTGATGAAGCAAGTGGTCCTCCACTACCTAAACTCTTGGTGGTTCACTTTCAATGATAGTGTGATGGAAGGAGGATGATATCCATATAGTGCCATAAATGGAGATATTTTTTATGAACTATGAAAGGAAGGTTTATGCCATCATTCTGCTAGTGGTAGCCAATCTACCCATTGAGACTATTTATCTAAAGTGAAATAACATAGATATCCTTCGAAAAAATTATTAACAACCTCATTTTTCCCATTAGATTGAGGGTGGTATGAAGAACTATGAGCCAATTGAGTACCAAAAAATGAGAATTAATTTCTAAAAGTGACTAGTAAAGATAGGATCACGGTCATTGACAGTAACCTTAGGTGTACCATGTAGCTATTGTATATTCTTCAAAAAATATTTTTCCACTATACTTGTTGTAAAAGGATGTAATAATGCAATGAAATGCACATATTTAGTGAGGCAATCTACTATTGCCATGATTACATTATGACCTTTAGATTTTGGAAGCCCTCTGATGAAGTCCATGGACAACTCTTCCTAATGTTGGCTATAGTAGAAAAAAATAATCTTGATAATTTTTTTTGCCTCAGTTATTCCATTGGGAATGCTTTAGTATTTATCTTGGGGTTGTAAAACCTAAAAAATCAACTACCCCGACGTGTTTAGAGGCCCTTGGTTTTTTTAACTTCACCCTTTACGTTGATGACTTTTTCTTATTCAAATTTGATGAAACGAAAAGGGTTTATTCAAGAAATTATCAACATTCTACCAATATAACATATGCTTTGTTTTGAATTTAATAGATAATTATTATTAATTTTCTACATGCACTATGTTTAAAGCCTCGATTGATAAAATGATTGAAAAACATCCATAACTTTCAAATGGTTTCACATTTTTCAAATCCAAAAGATGATCACACTTTATGCTTCACAAGCTATAGGTTAAAAAAAAATGTATTAGATATTTTGATCAAGATAGGTTGGCTGAAAAAATAGTTTTAAATATTTTTAAAATGTCTTAGGAAAAAAATCATAACTAATTATCTACTTGCAAAAAAAATTAAAAAAATATGTGTCACATTTGGGCACGTGTCCTTTACTTGTAATGAAAATTTTGAAAAGTAATTTTTTTTCTCATACTTAAGTTGACCGGAATGAAACATGCTTTTAGTATTTTCAAAAATTATAGCACTACTTCATTGAAATTTCAAATTTCACCAAATAAATTTACTTTTTTCCTAAGAAAAACTAGTAGCCTACAAACTATATTCAAATTATTATAAATTATGTTCCTACATATTTTCCAAATTATGTTAATATCCTATTCAAAATTTTATACCAAGTTTCTTAACTTTGTTTTTCTATATTTTCATTACCACTTAGAGGCATAGTTCAACCCACCATGATCCTACACTCACCCATTTGTAGTTCTCTAAAATATTATTCAATACTTGATGGGTTGTTAGCTATTTATTTTTTCTTATTTTGTTTGGCAGTCTATTGACTGCCTTTTTCTATGTAATTCCATTTGTTTTATTTTAATAAATAAAAATATATTTGTAATTCTCTTGAATATTATCTTATTTTTATATGCCACCAACAAAATTGATTAACTTTATATTCTCATGTTGAAGATAATTAACGTAGTAGAATTAACCTTGATTTGAAAAGTAAGCATCAAGAAAATGCAGTGGCCAATTTTTTTTCTCTTAAACTTTGCTCCCTCAATAAGCAAGAACCCAACAAGGGGTGGGTGAAGGGAAGGCTAGAAGGAGAGTCAACTAGCAAGAAAGATAAAAAGCTAAAGTGTCGAAGGTTTTTTTGTAGAAAATGTCTTGGAGGGGCCAAGTCAATTTGTTGGCATGACCCTTTATACTTTGTCTGAGAAGTAATGGACCAAACTATGGACTAGGAGGGCATGCAAAATGATAAGAAATAGGACATCAAAGGTATGATTATGAAAATATCAAAAAGATTCATTGCAGTTCAACAACCTAATATGAAAGATGTGGAAATATCTAATGAATCCAATAGGAAGAGGATATTTTTGTTGATGAGGTAAATTCTGTTGATAATTTCCCTGAGCCTTCTCCTTTGCAGTTCGAAGGTAACAACCTATTTGACAAGATGAATGCTCCTAACTTTGAACTTGAGACCAAGGATGTGTTTGAAACCTTCATATGGAAACTACGAATCTCCCTAAAGCTCCCCACTACATTGTGAATGAGGAATCTCCTACTGTCCCTATCACAAAGCAACATAATTGTGAGTGTTGTTTACAAATTATGTTGGAGTTGGAGAAATTGAAATCCAAATTGGAGGAGATGGAGAAAAGAATGGAAGTAATGATGAAGTTAAGTACCAAAGACATGCATAGGTCTACCACCACCCTCTTAGTCTTGTAAGGGATGGAACTAAAGAAATAAGAGGAAACTGTTGATAATTGAGAAAATTATGAGGTTAAATGATAAGTTCCTTTTTGAAGATTGGGGATCCATCGCCCCCTAAGTTGTTTTATGCTTTTTTTTATTATGTTTAATTTGAACTCTTATACTTTATATACTACTAATGGGCTTTAATGTGTTGTTTTTAATATGTTTTGGTATGGTTTTCTCTACCCTTAGGGATCCTTTGTATAGGGCTCAAGACACTTTTTTCCTACTTATCATAACAAAAAAATAGTAGAATTAAACTTCAATGGGAGGTAGTATAAATTTAAATTTATTTAAAGAAATGTCATTCTATGTAATATTAATATTAAAAAAATTGGGAGTCATTTCTTCTCAAGGCACCCCTTGCTCACCTTTGTGTTTTAGTGATGACACCCCCCTAACATGTCTACTTTGGAGATTGGGTAAAATTATTGTCTAAATGATGCTTCTTTGTAGGATCTTGTCAATTCCTTCATTCAGGCCTTGGAGCTTGCAAATAGGGGTAGACTAGTTTTTGAGATGGATCAAGATGTTGAAGTTGATGCTTGTGTATATTAATGAAGTCTTTGGAAAATACTATTAAAGGTGTGGACCTCTATGCTCCTATTCATTCTCTAAATTTATAAGGATGACAAGGATCATGTACTCTATGTACCTAATTCTATTATTGATAAGTAGACTTCCAAACTAGTGAATTCACTTGTTGGGGTAGGTTAAATATTGACATGTTTTAAAAATGGTCCCAATGAAAATGGAAGCTTAGGGGCCAAATTGATATTTTGAGAATGATGAAGGAATATTTTTATTTTTTATTTTTATCTTTTTCACAAAATATGAGGACTATGTAGAAATCCTCTTATATGACCCATGGTTTCTCAATAAGGATAGAACATTCCATAAAAAATAGCTACCATGTGTTACTCCTAAAAAGTAATGCATTAGTAAGGTTTTAATAAAGACTAGGTTTCTTCAGTTGTTATTCAAATGTTAGGAGGATGAGGCCTTAATAATTCTTTTAGGCAACTATTTATGGTGGATACAATAACTAGATCTAGGGAATGACTATTGTAGGGTAGGTTTTGTGTTTTAGAGGAGGTGGATAAGGTACTTCCTTTGCCAATTAACTTATCTTTTAAATTGGGTAAATGAGTACAACATATTGTTTATGTGGACTCACAAGACAATGGAGTAGAAAAGGGGCCGAGGGACGCCTTCATTTCTTTCTTGGTTGAATATCTAAGTAGGTGAATTTGGTAGAGATTTGATCATTTGAAGGAACATGACCAGAATTTGGAGGAGGAAACTGGGAAAATGGGAGCTGCAAACAAGACAGGAGCAAAGCAGCTTGTGGAGAAAAAAGGGTCCTGCCTATGGCCCGAGAGGCGTTATTAATGCAAAACATACTGCATGATACCCTTTTCCAAAGCCCCATTTTAACGCAGTAGTGCAAATGTTGGAAAAAGGTTGTGGAGGTGGCTTTATACCTACCATTTCATTTGCTTGAAAGTTTCTAAAGTGTTTTCAACAAATCCATTTTGTGCATATCCAACAATAATTACAGTCCAAGAGATGACATCTCTTCGAGGCATTCTGTCAAAAAATTCACATGATTTCTCTATGCTTCCACATTTTTCATACATGTCAACCAAAGCATTTCCAACTATAATATCAAACGAAAATCCCCCTTCTATTATGCTTTGATGGATGTCCATACCCTATTCCAAAGCTTCCATTTTGGAACAGGCAGAGAGGATGCTGGCAAAGGTTGCAGAGTCTGGCTTTAAACCTGCAAATTGCATTTGCTTGAAAGTTTCTAAAGCCTTTTCAACATATCTAATTTGTGTATAGATTTAGGCACTTCAGGAAACTAGGTCTAGGTTGTTATGTAATTTCTACAAACGTGCCTCAAGACACAATTCTACTATTTATATATATTCAAGTATTGTGTAGATAGGAATCTCAGAAAAATTACAGAGTTTTTAAAAGTAATGAAAAGGGGCATTACAAATTGTATGCTTTCCATTCATAATTAGAATCCATCTAATTATAGTTGAAATTATTTAGTTCTGAGTTGAAAAATGGTGATTTAACAAGTCTAGTTCTAAAATTTGGGCAATCAAACATGATATTGATGTTGTTGGTGGAAAAATTAGTGTATATATGACAACCTTTATAAAATATCTCCTTCCCACATTTTCAACCTATTTGGAGTCATTTCAAGCAAGTAATCAATTGAAGTCACCCACTTTTATCAGTTGATTGATATGTTGGTTGAAAAAGAAAAATCTTTTGGAAGAATAACTAATAATGAGAGAGAAAACGTTTGCCATGTCCATCAAAAAGAAAGGAAACCTATTTCCCAGATGATGCCTATTAGAGGAGAAGAATTGCAAAAAAGCAAAGATCAAGGAAGCAAAAGAAGATGAGGCAAAGTCAAAGATGATAGACTAAATGTGTCTTGCAAAAGATGTGGTGGAAAAGGGAATCATGAGGCTCACAAATGTTCACAAAAAATTCCTTTAATCTAATATTACCATTATCATTGTGACACTTTATTCAATATTCCTACATTTAAACATATGTGATTTTGTTTGTGTGTTTGTGATGGTAAAGTAGTTTTTTGACTCCCCGCCTAACCAACACACCAACTTGGCATATGGACCAATGTACAGGCCCTACCCAAGTTTTCAACAACTATCAATTTTAAGTAGATATGAATTTGTCTCTGCTATCTTTTCCTATATAGCCAGATGCAACAATCATGGGCTTCAAAAAGGATATTGGAAGCCATTAATATATAAAGGCCATGTAGAGGCAAGTCAAGCTACAATCAATTGGACTTTTGGCAATCTAAAAAGTAAATGAGTAGTCACAAGTTGAACACTTTTGCAAAGCGAAGAATTGATGGATTATTATTATATTTCGTGTCTTATTTCTCGTCTAGTGACTATTATATTCCTTTGTTGGTTAAAACACTTGAACCACCTTGGAAGTAACATTTCTTGTATTATCTAATATTAAAAACCTAACACTAAAATCTCTTTCTATCCATGTTGCACCAAGAATAGTGAACATGTAACCAAGCCAAATAGATAAGGAAGCTTGAGGAATGGAATTTCAGTACGACCCAGTTTAAAAAATGATGGAAACTTGAAGAAATTTTTGGAAGTGATATAGAAAAAGATTTTAAAAACTCCAAGAAACATTATTAGAAACTTGAGGAATATTTTGGAAAGATGAATTCCAATGCAAGAAACTTCCACAAACCCTTAGAAAACAACAAGAAATTGTTGCAAATGCTTTAAAATTTGTGAGAGAAATTCTTTTGAAAGTTTCTCACCTCTCAAGGCAGATTTCTTGAAATTTCTTATGTCATTGGTAGTTGGACATACAATTTCCTCAATTTGATAGTCAGAGTAGACTTATTTAGTTTCAATACAATTTGATTATGGGTTTTTCTTACATATAGGCATGTCTTGCAAGAAGTTTGTTATTTAATACGTTTTAGTTTTCTTATTTTTTCAAGTAGTAAGTTCAATTGTTCAACAATACCTTGCAAGTTATTTGTTTCTAAGTAGATTGATTAAAATAATAATCTTGCAAACTCGGTGTGCTATAATTTGGTGAATTGGGTACGTTGCACTTGTTTGAGGTGTACCATTTCTTAGGTTATTTGAAGATGCATCAAGTTTATGACATCTTCATCTCACATCAGTAGTCCTACTTTCTTATTATACACTACTGTACAACATGCTTATATAAATGTGTTGTGTCCGTATTGATTATGATACTATAACTATATTGCAGACTTAAGTATTTCTAGAAGACTATTATCATATGGCAAACTTCCCTCTAGATGATATTTTATCACCCAAAGGAATCTAATTAAGAACACCATGAAATGTGTTTTCATATGTTGAAATGCATAAATGATAAAAGAGGAGACCTCTTTGTATCCCCGCCAGTTCAATTTAGCTTTGTCTCCCACTCAAGCATATACAAATTCATCTCTTTGAAATTCCATGAGATGACATCTCTTTGAGGAATTCCATCAAAGAGTTCACGTGCCTTGTGTACGTTTCCACATTTTACATACATGTCTAATAGAGCATTTCCAACCATAATATCTGACAAAATCCCCCATCTATTTTGCTCTGATGGATGTTCATACCTTGCTCCAAAGATCCCATTTTGGCATAGGCAGGGAGGATGTTGGCATAGGTTGTGGAATTTGGCTTCACACCTGCTAATTGCATTTTCTTGAAATCTTATAAAGCTTTTTCAGCAAATCCATTTTGTGCATATCCCACAATCATCATATTCCATGAGATGGAATCTCTTTTAGGCATTCTGTCAAACAACTCACATTCCTTGTCTGGCCTTCCATTTTGCATACATTTTCTACTACTACTAGGGTGGTTTGCAACCACGACATCTGACAAAATTCCTCTATTATTTATGCTTTGATGGATGTTCATAACTTGTTCCAAAGCCCCCATTTTGGCATGGGCAGGAAAGATGCTAGCAAAGGTTGTGGAATTTGGCTTTATACCTGCCAATTACATTTGTTTGAAAGTTTCTAAAGAGTTTTCAACAAATCCATTGTGCATATCCAACAATAATTGCAGTCCAAGAGATGACATCTCTTCGAGGCATTCTGTTAAAAACTTCACATGCTTTCTCTATGCTTCCACATTTTGCATACATGTCAACCAAAGCATTTACAACTATAATATTAGATGAAAATCCCCCTTCTATTATGCTTTGATGGATGCCCATACCCTATTCCAAAGCTTCCTTTTTGGAACAGGCAGAGAGGATGTTGGCAAAGGTTAAGTCGGCTTTAAATACCAAATTACATTTTACTTGAAAGTTTCTAAAGCCTTTTCAACAGATCTAATTTTTGTATAGATTTAGGCACTTCAGGAAACTAGGAGCAGGGGATGTTTTTCTCCTTATGTCATGAACAATTAAAATTAATCCTTAATGTATGCATTTGTTCAGCTACAACCAATGTTATGCCTCATTATGTTTGTAGTGTCATTCTTTAAAACATAACTAGACATTCTCAACAGGGATGCAACAAATACTTTTAGGATTTTTTTATAAAAAGCTTATGTGTTGCATACAAACAATAAGTAAGGTCTAAAACTGATTGCAATCATGACCCATTAGGGAAAAAATAGAGAAAATATCTATAAGCTACCCCCTGCAACCCAACAAGTAGTCTGAAGTGACTACTCAAAATTCATGGTGCGAACCAAAATTCATTTTATCCTCACAATCTAGTTGCATTAGAAGAAAACTTGAAAAGAGGGAGGTTTCGTTTACGTGTGAAACGTCCAAATGGGAGAGTTCAAGAATAGGTAAGCCTCTTAATTTAGTGATATGTTCTTTAATTCTAATATGTACATAGTTGGTGAGTTGTCCAATCTTTTGGATTTAGATTGAAGAATTTGTGCTGGAGTAGACAGATGTGAAGTTTTCTCCAATTCAAGTGTTGTCAGGCTATCAATGAGACTTCAACATTACTCCCACCAATATTGGAGAGTCTCTCTGATGCTTCTCTTGCCACTGCTTTACTCTTTTCATTCTTTTCAGGCTATTGGTGGGACTAGCTCCTCTGTTCCACCGATATGTGTTTCTTTAGCCAATGGATTTTTACCTTTCCATTGTGACTTATCCTTTCGCCCCATTGGAGGAACTTACCAATGACTCCCATCAACAAATCATAGTGTCCCCGATGGATATTGATGCATATCATTGTATTGGGGAGACATTGAGCCAACTCCCATCAATATTAAATTCTCTTCCTGACGAATTTTGCACCTAAGTACTATCAGAGCAT
>VDFB02150497.1:0-24248 GCA_007258455.2 Sequoia sempervirens
TAGATCTAAAAGAGAATGAACTAAATATATAGCATCTACCAATGCTTGATTGTAGTTTTGGTTAAGCTCTGATGAAGAACTTTTGTCCTGATGACTGATACCAAGCTTCTGCCCTGTTCTACTCAAGTTTGCACACAAAATATTTATGCGCAAGTGAAACTGTGCATGATATTGCTCAAATACTCCTTAGACATTCACCACATACACACACCTTCTTCATTTATTACAATAATATATTTAATCATCTAAATATATCCACGTCTAAGGATTTAATCGCCACAGGTCGGCTCAACAAAACTTAATAATATTTGCAACTTGTCGACCAAAATTATGAACAATTTTGATGTGTATCCAAAAAATTCATCTAAACAATAGCTAGGACCATTAATTAAACATTTTAAGTTGGAAAAAACTTAAATAAGTTCACTTTATACATCCACAACACACCACTTACACTGAATCGACTCTATTAAACAAATAGACAGAAAATATCCTACTAGACCTCCAAAATTGTATAGTAACAAATGCAACACCACAAAATTCAATGGTGAGATAATCCACATGCTTGACAAGTGATTTCAGTGATCCACAACACAAAACAATGATCTGATGAAGCTATCTGATCGGATCCCTATTCCTCAAGTATCTTGTCAATAATATATAGATTATCACTTTACCTACCGGTGTGACTAAATACATATATGCGGACCATAGGGATGACTTCAGTTGCCATCAATGACAACACTAGAAGCCAAAAACCATCTCTAAAAACCATATTCCAACAACCTCCCCCTTTGGCATTGATGGCAACACTTAGTGAAAAATGGCTAAGTGTCGAAACTGATAAGCACATTGCCAAAATACAAAATATTGAATACTGCTCCACTGCAAAATATTACTCCCCCTAAGAATATTAATGCATTTTTCACTACACTCTCTCCCCCTTTGACATCAATGGCAAAATTAGGGAAACCAAAATTGCAAAACTGTACAAGTATATCCAGAGACTTAAAGAAATTTGAAGATGTCTATAAAGACATTCTTTATTCCACCTAAGTTAGAGTCCTAGATACTCCTCAAACTCTCCAAAATGGTAATATGACCATAGAGAAGATAATACAATGTTTCTAAAGCTTCCAAACTTACCGGATCAAGAGCGATCACAACAAATTTTGCTTCTTTCAAGGCATTTGCCAATATCTCAATTTTTGGACTTATTAGCCCCCTGAGTTCACTTACTCTGCTAATAACCCTTTCATTTTCAAACTTCAAATTATTTATTTGGTCAAGCAAAGACATTACCTGACTATCTTGATGACAAACACTATCGGCCAATGGATCAAAGGTGTTGGAAATAATAACCAACTACTACTCAATTCTTTTATCTTCTTCTCATTTGCCTCAATAAATTTTGACAAGATTAAGCAAGATTTGTACACATTTCCTCCTTTAGTTATAACACCTTGGTTATTTTTTATGCAAGTTCCTACGAGATTTTTTTCTTTGGAAATTAATTTAATTAGGCTACCAATTCTTCCCTCCTTAAATTCCTTTTTCACTTTCACTAGAGATAAATCCTCAAAAGATTTGAAATGAGAATCTATAGAGTTTATTAATCTCTTCAGCTCACTAGAGGAGAACCCTGTTGGGTCCATAACATGGGTAGGCATCAATTTATGTAGAACTCCATAGGCGATTTTCAAAAATTCACTATCCTCAATGTGAGATTTCAATATTTTCTCATTGGCTTTATCTTGAGCTATTTTGGCAACTTTCAGCATCTTGATTGGGGACAAAGTGGATAAATTGATTGAACTCTCATCAAACTCGGGATCTGATTCTACCTGTTGCTCCAATAGGGATTCTTTTACCTCTTTTGGACTAATCTCTTGATTCTTTCCCTTATCAATCTTATATTGAGCTTCCGAAATGACTTTTGGTATTTCCTTTTCTTCATTAGGAACTTCTTTCTCTTCAGCAATCACCTCAATTTGGACTTTAGTCACCATAGGTGTCTCAGTGTTTTCAACATTGGGGAAATTCAGAATATCCTCAAAGACTAGAGGATTAGATACATTTATGTTCTCCTCATTTTCATTTCCTTCTTCTAATCTATTCACCTCCACATTCACTTCCTCATGACCTTTAACATGTTCAGTATTGATTTCCTCAATATTTACCTTCTCCTTTGACAAGTACTCTTCCAGAGTTGTCTTAGTCTCACTGATAACAACATTAGTGTCACCAATCATGAGTCTATTTATTCTTGACTTGCTTTTGAAATCATTTTTAGCTCTTTGAAGAAGTAAATCAATTTCTTCAATTCCCATTTCCGAGCACAAGTCAGCAAGAACTCTTTTCCTCAAGTTTTCTTCCTCAGTTCTGGCACTCACTCCTCCTTGATTGCAAAGCATTATATAGGCTTGTAGGAAAGCCATAAATGATTTCAACCAGAGTTTTATTGAAAACATTTAAGTGCTTGACTGCAGCTTCTTCAAGAATCTTCTTAGCAAATTCATCAAAAGTCTCATATAGGTCACAGAGTGGCATGAGATTACCATCTTCTACTACTGCATTTTCAACTTCCTCTACAGAAATACTGGGCTTGTCAACTTTGGACTTCTTCTGGGCTTCTTCACTTTTGTCAGAAGGCTTTCTCTTGTTAAGTTTGACAGCATGAGTCCCAATAGCCTTTAACTCTCTTACTATTTCTTCTAAGTCTGTCTCTTCCTCTTCATCTGTAGATGCAACTTTGTAAGTTCTTGAGCTTTTGTTATTGTTCCTTCTTTCGGAGGCTTCAGCCTAATTTGGTTGTGTTGTAGGACAACTCGTGGTTGTTCTAGCAAAAGATGTTCTTGGACCAGCTGATGTTGCTTTTAACTTCTTTTGGTTGCTTCAGCTTCATCTCTTTGTCTCCTTATTTCTTTCATTTTTTCAACTGGAAGATCCATTCTCTCTGCAAAGGCTTTTGTCTCCTTTCTTACCTTCCTAATTGACACTGGCTTCCTCAATTCTGAATGAACTTGTAGGATTTTCTCTACATAGGTTCCAAACTGTAGAAGTTGAAAAACCAACTTCACAGTCCCCAAGAACACTTGCAAGCAATCACATATCACATGCACATATATTCAGAACAAGAAATGAAAAAAGTTATGTAAACTCTCAGAGCAAACTTGTGCAAGAAAAAATCAGAATTATTGATTATTGAATGAATTGTTTTACAAATAATACAAAAGCCTTCAAAAAGGCAATGATGCAATAAAGCAGGAAATTATTTTTTCGAACCAAAATAGTTGAATGGAGTAAGAGGTACAATGTGATGTAAATCCATGAGAGAAAACAATAATATATACTCTCAAATAGAAAACCAATGCTCGCTGATCTCAAAAGAATTTCCTGATTGCACTCTTCCCAAGAAAATAATTGAAAAGGTAAAGGCTGATTTCAACCAGAAATATCAGATACCTAGTTAAAAAAACTGAAAAAACAAGTCTTAGATCTATGTAGAGCACTGAACCAGCTTTCCAACGCTTATTCATCTTCAAAAAACGGAGCCAGGATGCAAAAGTTACGCCTCCCGGAGTGAAAATAGCTACTTCTAGCTTTGACAGGCGAAAAAGGGCATCAAAATGAAAAAATCAGAAAAAAATACCTACACCACTAGATCCGTCATCGAATCAGCTTTCCGGCAATATCTTGTTGTTGAAAAAACAACTCCATTTGCAAAAAATATGCCTAATTTTGTAAAACAGCACCATAATGTCCAATTTGACCCTTCTGGCCCTTAGGGGCTAAAAAAAATAAGCCCCTAGTCTGCTCAGCGACCAAGGGGCTAAACTGCAAGGTTAGGCCAAAGCTCGTGGTCACAGATATGACCGCCACTAGTTAGGAATGAGCCTGTGGGGGCTTGTCTCGGGGGCCTGGTCGGCAATAGAACTGCCAACTCAAGCTTTAAAGCCCGAAGGGGCTATGCAGGTGGACCAGCAGACCAGTGGGCAGAGCTCGGTGGAGCAGCGGGCGGAGCTCGATGGGTAGAGCTCAGTGGAGCTCGATAGGTGGAGCTCGGTGGTGACCACCGGTGCTGGGGTGATGTCGATGGCCAGTGGCAGGTGGCGATGTAGGAGGTCGGTGGTGGGTGGGACCCTAGTGGCCGCTTGGCAGCGCTTCTTTTTACACTGGTCACACTTTTTCCAAGCGTTTTTTTATTTTTTGATTTTTTTTTGAATTTTGGGCCTCGATCTGCGTGCTAGGGAGGCGGTATGGCTTCAACTTTCACCTAAATCGATGAAACAAAAAGCATTTCTAGGGCTTTTGGACGCTATGATCGCAATGGCGATGTCTGTTCAAGCCCAAAGTGCTCCAAAAAATTGGCTACCCACAGATCTAAAAAAAACTAATCTGACTTGAAACCCTTGCACAAAAAAAGATGTTGTGAGAGAATATCTTCAAAACACGAACAAGCAGCGGCAGGTCTAGAGCTCTGATACCATGTAGAAGTTGAAAAAACAACTTCACAGTTCCCAAGAACACTTGCAAGCAATTACCTATCACATGCACAGATATTTAGAACAAGAAATGAAAAAAGTTCTTTAAACTCTCAGAGCAAACTTGTGCAAGCAAAAATCAGATTTATTGATTATTGAATGAATTGTTTTACAAATAATACAAAATCCTTTGAAAAGGCAATGATGCAATAAAGCAGGAAAAAGAAACCCTAATCTTATCTTGAACAAAAAGACAACTCAATAAGATAAGATAAGAATTAAATGATAATTATCCTAGGAAATAAATAATTACCTAAGTAAACTTATCCTAAATTGTAATTAAATAATTAATTACACCAACACAAACCTTTCTTCATTAGGATCCAGTGGTGAATTTAGTAGATGTTCTACATACATCCTCAGAATGTTTTCATCCACTTAATATCCCATAGGCATGATCCAAACCATTCTAGGATCAGTTGCTTCCATGTGACATTGGTCAATGTCTACAATGAAACATATAGAGTCTTTATATTGTTAGAAAACTAGGAATCTGTTGCTAGACTAAAATACTTCCACAAGAGAGATTATGGCGAGAATGCTTTCTATGTCAATATGCAAAATTGATTGATAATTCAATTGATACAAATGTACAAGATGAGGCTTGCTTATAAAAGGCAAGCATGCACAACCCTAAACCTAACTTGAGCTACAAGATAGCTCAATTAGATAAGGATAAGAAAATACAACCTAGCACTTAAATAAAAGCCTAAGTAAACTTATGAAAGTGTAATTAAATAGTTAATTACACCAACACCCCCCCATAAGTGCAACTTAGGGATAAGATTATAATGCAAACTACTATGGGTCCCGGCAACTAGGCCATGTTAGGTACCCATTTACAGATGCAAATGAAATGCAATCTCTCATAAAGCAGAGAAAAGAGGAAAACCCAGTGGGAAAAAACCCCTCTCCAAAAAGAGAGAAAAAAAAAACAAGCATGATGAATGTAAACATGATGTATGAAGGACTCAATGATACCCCCCAAGAACTACATCCATCATGAATATACAATAAATTACCCCCCCATAAGAGGGAAGTAATGAGATAAGATATCCCCTGCATGCTAAAGAAGCTCAAAGCCGATGAAGGGAATCCGAAACAAAAGATGACCAATGTCACAGAAACACATCTCGCCGGAAGAAACAAATCCATAAAAGGCGATGAAGCCACTCCCGTAATCAACAAAGGAGGAAGAATGAGCGGCGTCAGCATGTCATGCGAAAGTGCGGCTTCCAAGCTTGAAGGAGCCACAACATAATCATGGTCAACCTCAACCAAGAAACATGACAAATCAAGTGATGGAGGAGTCTCGTGAATATCAATCTCCAAAGACAAAGAAGATGGTGTAACAATTATGTGTTGAAGCGCATCCAGCCAAGAGGAGAGAAATCCCTCAAGTGTGTCCTCCAAATCTGCGGTGTTATGAGACTCTAGGAACAAGGTAGAAATCCTGTCAAAATAATCATCCCACAAAGCAAGATCTGAAACTATGAGAGTTATCCTACTAAGCAGGAGAGCAACAATGGCTGAAGAAGTAGGAGGTTGAGGAGTAGGAAGTTCAACACTGGTCTCTAAAATACCAAGGTGTAGATGACCAAACTTCTCCTCACTAATATGGGTCACACTCAATGGAGTGTGTGATGCAGTCAAAGGAACATTATTAGCTTCTGAAACAAAATGTGAAAAAGAATATACTCGAGATGAATGATCAACCATCCCGATTGCAACAATATCCCTAGTCTCCAAGTCCCTTATATACACCCTATCAAGAGTGAACTCAACTGTTTTACCTTGACCCCCATGAATAATTTGATAAATAGAAAGGAGATTAGTGGTCAAAGAAGGAACACAAAGAACATCATTGAAAGTACCTTCCCCAATACCAATAGAACCCTTCCCACTTACCTTCATGAATGTATTGTTACCCATCAGAATGTGAGGTGAATTACAAGGCTCAAAAGAAGAGAACATATCCTTCGAAGATGCCATATGATGAGATGCCCCTAAATCAAGAAGCCATCCTTGAGAATTAGGACCTGTAGAGGCCAAGAGTGCATGCACTTTCATATTATGTAGCCCAGAAGTGGATGTTGTGTTCTCTGACTGTGATGATGATGGAGCTGCCGATTGTGATGAGTAGTAGAGGCGCTATTGAAGCGGTGAATGTTATTCTTTTGAAGAAGGTGTGTGAGTTCATCAATGTTCTTATTGTAACATCTATGCTCATCATGTCCCAACCTTTTGCAATATGCACATTTGGACTTCTTCTTTTTTGATGATTCCTCTTTTGAAGAGGATGAGGACTTAGGAGTGCCATGTGAAGGAGAATCTTTACCTTGCTCATTTGACTTGATTTCCTTTTTGTGCTTCTTTCCTTTGCCACTTGAAGCCTTTGTATCATTCGCAATAAGAGCTTGAGATGTTGAAGACTTCAATGTACCCATGTGCATCAACTTTTCTTGTTCCCTTGTGAGTTGTCGCGTGGAGATTAGATCAGAGGCATTTTACGCGCCAATGCTAAGCCAAGAGCGTCCATTGTAGCATAGAAAGTAGAAACAAACACAGAATATGAAGAACCAAGCTTAGCAAGAATAGAAAGTATCATCTGTTCATCCTCTTTAACAACCCCATTTTGCAGTAACTGGGAAATGGAGTAGAGTTGAGGCTTGGAGGAAAAGTCAGCGAGACGCTGTTTGTATCCAAAATGAAGGATTAGACACATCAATTCAGCAAATTTCCTTAGCTTGTCTGGCTTACCAAAGAGGCTCTCTAAAGTAGTCCAAAATTCATGAGGATGTGTGCAAGACTCAACATGATATCTAAGATCTAGAGAAATGGACAAAAGAAGATTACCAAGAGCTTCATATCTTCTATCAAACCATTTTCTTTTCTCTTTTGCTCCCTCTGGTTTTGGATCTTGACCAAAAGTAATTCATTGTAGCTTCAACTTTAACAGTAGCAACTCCATTTGATATTTTCACTCATGATAATTAAATGGAGTTAGAAGTACAACTTTTTTGAAATCCATAATGAAATTCAAAGTCGAGGCCAGCGGCTGGAGAGTAAAGAAAAATCTTTCACAAAAATATCTCGAAGCTAGCCCTTAGCTTCTCCCTCTTTTGTTAGAAATAAATGAGTTTTATAGAAAAAACTTTTAAGAATCTCCAAAAAAACTCGTTAGCTTTTTCAAAAAAATCAATAGAAGGATTTTAAAAGAACTTGCCCTCTTTTTTGAGAAAAAACTAACCAATAATGGGAAATATTGCCATGCAAAAAATCTTTCCTTGAATATGTCGAAAAAATCAAAATGTACGCCGATGCAATCACAGAGTCGTACCCACAAAGGGATTAGACACCAGAAAAATACCCGTCGGGCAATACAAATAAGTATAATGGTCAGCCCTTTTTTTGAAATAAACAAGGTTTATTTTAAAATCTACAAATAAACCTTCCTACCAATAGCGCTGATGACAAAGAAGTACGTCATTGCATAGAGAAAAGACAACGACCAAAAAATAATGATGGAGCCTTTCATACCAATGTGGCAGTGATTGGATGTTATCGAGAAGCAAAGTACCCGACAATGACCTGCGAAGTACTCCTTGATAGCCGATACGGATATGCCACTGTATGAAGGCTGATAGGACCGGGGAGAGTACGCTGAGCCAAGCAAAAAACTGCCGGATAGTACCCTTGCTGAATTTTCCGACGATGGGTCTCGGCTTGAACGGTGATGGGCAAATGGGTGCTGACGAAACCCGAGAATATGCCGATAGATGACCAGTGTACCATGAGGCTATGAACCAACAACGGCCTCAGATCTGACAGAATAACTGGTGGGTAGAAGGTTGGAGAGCCAGATGAGACTATGGACATAGGCTAGCAAAAAGAAATACAAAGGACGCTGATATACAAGATTTGATAGCTACAAACCCTGCGGTTAATACAATGACCAACCCGATGGTACCCTACACAAGCCCTTCATACCAGCCATGAATAGATCTGACTGCCACTAGATCATATACTACCAATAGTGAAATGAATTCCGACCACAGTGCTGCTAATCAGATAGCCGGTCGATACAGTAAAGGAACCAATGAAGGCCGATGAAGGTGGAACCGACAAAGATCCACCAAACTGGTACAAGGGTGCTTGATAATGAAGAGACCACAGACTTGACAACATTGACCATGGATCTGACCACTCAGACAAAGTATGCAGGTAGAGTACTACGTGTAATATTCATAGAAATATGCCAACAAATTCTTTTATAAAACCCCAAATAAATATTTATTGGAATACCTATATGCTCAGTATAAAATATAAATTTGCCCCAAATTTATGAATAATAAGCGTAGAAATATTTTTCTGAAAACTATTTTTTTGCAAAAGTAAGAAAGATCGTACCATTTGGGAGGTTGATCGAGGAAAAAAAATTTGTCTGAAAAATAACTTTCCCCAAAATAGGCGAATTTACAGTCAAAATTCATTTGCTTGGGGCCTATTGAAACCCCAATCTTCACCTAGCAAAAAAACTTCAAGCCAGAATAAAACCCTCCCAGTTAGGAAGAATTAACCACGGATCTTTGATACCATGTTAGAAAACCAAGATCACTACATGCAAGATGGATATTCAAAAATCAATAAGATAAGGATGATAATAATAAACCTAGGAATTAAAATAATGCCTAAGTAAAGTTATGAAGATGTAATTAAATAGTTACACCATCTTCATAAGTTTACTTAGGCTTTTATTTAAGTCCTAGGTTGCATTTTATTATCCTTATCTAATTGAGCTAACTTGTAGCTCAAGTTAGGTTTAGGGTTGTGCATGCTTGCCTTTTATAAGCAAGCCTCATCTTGTACATTTGTAATCAATTCAATCATGAATCAATCTTGCATGAAATTAAAGTCTATGTCGAAGTTTCAATTGAAATATGACTCAAGATGCATAATAAAGGGTCTTAGGGGCCTATTAATAATGATATGAAGGTCATAAATTCAAGAGGGCCCTAAAACTCAATGTGAAAGTGTAAATAAATATACTTTACATCATAAAATTAAGGTAAAAATAGGTCTATTTAGCTTAAAAGGGTCGAAAACCTAATGTGAATGCATAGAACACATTACAACACTAGATCAAGGTGACATTAGGTCCATTTTAATGTTAATCATTCCTAAATTAAGTGTGAAAATGCAGAGGGATACATCTTTCTACACTACATTTAGCCCCCACTTTAGTCAGAGGAGGAACTTGCTTCAAACTTACACTAAAGTAGACATTTAAGAAGGGTCCAAGTGTACCAATGTAGATATTCTAGGATGACAAATACTAAGGGAGTGGTCAAGCCCCTAGGATCCAAGATCCTACGTCAAACCAACATAAGCACAAAATGACATGTGCAAGGTATATTATATGTAGCAACAAGTCACAATACATAAACATGCAATGCCAAAGAAATAAAGATGAAGGAAAAAAGAAAGAAAAGGTGGATCAAGCTTCGATCGTTTGTCCTGCATGTTGTGCATTAGGTCTATCTTATTTTTCAAAAAATGTACACTCACTCTGAGGCAACAAAAATTTAGGTTGTCTGCTACGTGAGTATCCAAAAAGGGTGACTTAGTGAGAAAGTCATTCCTCTATATTTTCTTATCACCATATAATGATAAAGTCATGCCCATGTTTAGGCTTCTTATCATATGCTAAGCATACCAAATCCATACCTCTTGATAACTTTGACAAGGTTCCACAAAATAATGAACTTTGAGCTCCATGAGGAAAGCAAAGCTTCATATGCTTGACATCCATGAACAAACAAGATGGCACCACAAGCAAGCAAAGTGTATTATGAAAGGTAGCCATATAATAGTTATTGTAAAGAAAAATAGTGTAAGATAAGTTCAAAGGGATTTTTCTTAGTTCATGTAAGGTATCTTCTTAGGGAGAATTGTGCCTAATGTCTCCAAGAGATGAAAAGTTAAAGGAATATCATGCTCTTAGAGGGAATCAAACCCAATGGCACCACCATGAAAGGGACGTATTGTAAGAAGAAATAAAATTGCACAGTGAAACATAAGTTTCGATGTATGGCCCAACTTTAAAGTGGTTGCTAACACCATTAGTATGAGTGATTGCTTTAAAGTAGAAGAAGACATGAGAGACTACTCAAAAAGCCCTATGCCAAGTCATATGTTTCCAATAAGCTAAGTCATCAAAAGGGGTCGCCTCCCAAAATTTGGTATGTCACATGTGAGCCAACTTAAGGCATGTCATCTACATCCCAAGCTTGCTCTTATATGTACATGAAAGGTGGTCAACTAGCCAAAAATGACAATAAAAAGTGACATATGAGGACAAGGCTACCTAACCCCTTGCCACCACTTAGTGCAAGACAAGGATGAGCCGAGGTGATTGATGAGAAACATGCTAGAGTTAAAATAAACTATATCAATTAGAGGAATTGGGCTCCCCAACATAAGGAAGAGCACCACACTTCTTAACATGTTGAATTTTATCACTTAGAGCCTTATATTCATTAGTAGAATGACCATGAACTCTATGATATGCATAAAATGAATTCTTGTAGTAGAACTTATTTTGTGTTCTTTGAGGAAGGGATATCAAATGATCTTAAAGGATTCTTGATAAGATAACCTCTTGATAAGTGTATTATGCAAGGTAGCCATATAACAGTTATTGTAAAGAAAAATAGTGTAAGATAAGTTCAAAGGGATTTTTCTTAGTTCATGTAAGGTCTCTTCTTAGGGAACATTGTGCCTAATGTCTCCAAGAGAGGACAAGTTAAAGGAATATCATGCTCTCACAAGAAAAGTGTATTATGCAAGGTAGCCATATAACAATTATTCTAAAGAAAAATAGTGTTAGATAAGTTCAAATATATTTTGCTTAGTTCATGTAAGGTCTCTTCTTAGGGAACATTGTGCCTAATGTCTCTAAGAGAGGACAAGTTAAAGGAATATCATGCTCTCAGAGGGAATCAAACCCAATGACACCACCATGAAAGGGACGTATTGTAAAAAGAAATAAAATCGGATGTATGGCCCAACTTTAAAGTGGTTTCTAACACCATTACTATGAATGATTGCTTTAAAGTATAAGAAGACATGACAGATTACTTAGAAAGCCCTAGATGCCAAGTCATATGTTTACAATAAGCTGTCATCAAAAGGGGTTGCCCCCCAAATTTTAGTATGTCACATGCAAGCCGGACAAGCCAACTAGCCAAAAATGACAATAAGCTTGATCTTATATGTAAATGAAAGGTGGTCAACTAGCCAAAAATGACAATAAGCTTGATCTTATATGTAAATGAAAGGTGGTCAACTAGCCAAAAATGACAATAAAAGTGACATACAAGGAAGGGCTACCTAACCCGTTGCCCCCACTTAGTGTAAGACAAGGATGAGCCAAGGTGATTGATGGTAAACATGCTAGAGTTAAAATCAACTATATCAATTAGAGGATTTGGGTTCCCCAACATAAGGAAGAGCACCACACTTCTTAACATGTTTAATTTTATTACTTATAGCCTTATATTCATTAGTAGAATGACCATGAACTCTATGATATTCATAAAATGAATGCTTGTAGTAGAATTTATTTTGTGTTCTTTGAGGAAGGGATATCCAATGATCTTATAGGAGTCTTGACAAGATACCCTCTTGATCAATAGTAGAGGATGTTCCTTTATTTGCACAAGATATCATACACACTAAATGATAAGTCCTTAGATGAAAATGGAGATAAAGGTGGTAAACCTAGACCATTCTTGAAATAGTAACCTAGACCATTCTTGAAATAGTATGGTATATCAGTTTGCTTCATGTGTTCATTGTATCCATGTTTAGTATGGAGTTTTTCATCAAGACCATAACAATATTTCAATTCAAATGAAGGGGGTTTATGCTTCTGAGAAGGATTGGATTCTTCATGAGAACACAAATCCTTTTTAGGTTTCTTAAAGTTATGCATCGTCTTCTGATCAAGGATGGGAGTTAAATAGTCCCCATCACCACCATAGGGTAATGTTGTTGATGTAGGACCAAGTTGAGAAAATGAAACAAAATGTTGTTTAGGTTTACATTGTGAGATTTTGTACTCTCCCATAAAGGAGGGTGTAAAATCTAATGAACCCTAATCATCACTACAACTTGTGTCTAAAAATGAATAGTTTGTATATGAATATTTGGATATTAAGGGTGAGCTTTTGGATTCTTTATTGAAAAGAGGTGTAAAATATAACTATCCCCAATTACCACTAAAGAGTTTCATTGCAGGTGAAAGATAGTTAGGATTAACATCAAATTGTATAGGTTTAGCTTTTGATTTTGGAATGAAAGTATTAGGGGAGTTAGGAGTGTTGTGATCATCTTACTTATAGCTTCTTTCATCTACTTCAACCGTGTATATCTTGTTGTATTCAAATTTCATCGTATGGTGAAGAGTAGATGGGACTCCTTTCATAGCATGAATCCATGGTATCCCTAGAAGAAGGTTGTATGAAAGAGGTCCTAGCATGATATGGATAGGGGTAGGCAACACTATAGGTTCGACCTAAATAGGTAATGTGATAATTCCTAATGGTTTCCTATTAATATTTTCAAAGCCATAAATATTAATGCCACTAAGCTGAATAAGCCTCTTGTCCACACCAATTCTATCTAGGAGGACAATGCTACAAAAATTAAGACCTGCTTCATTGTCTATGAGGGTTTTCCTAACTATAGTTTCATTAATGATTACCTTTCTCATCAAGGCTTCATTTTTGTTTTGAACCTCAAGTGAGGGTAATTCATGTTTAGAGAATGTGATTTCTGACTATGTGACATGCACAGGATCAAACGAGGTTGCTACATCATTCAATTCCATAGAAGATTGGATCTTCTCTTTCATTATTTGCAACATTTCTCAAAATAACCAATTGTATGTGGGTATGTGCAGGATCATGATGGGCCAAAAAGTGGCAATATGATGGGTATTTGTAGGGTATGCGGCTGACGACATTTTTTTTACCCAAAATTAATGAAATGAAAAGGGTTTTTAAAGGAGATTCTTAGTTTTCCACCAATATAAATTATTCTTTACTTTGAATTTAATAAATAATTACTATTTATTTTCTTTTTGAATTACGACTAAAATCCTAATTGATAGGTTGATTGAAAAATATCTATAGCTTTCAAATTGTATCACATTTTTTGAATCCAAAACATGCATCACATTTTATGCTTCATATACTATAGGATTAAAAATAAAAATAAATTTCATGAAGTTTTGACCAAGTTAAGGTGGTCAGACATATGAGTTTTTATATTTTTCAAAAGTTGTAATAAAAAATTCATAATTAATTATTTACTTGGAAAAAAATTACAAAAAATATGCATCACATCGCGACATGAGTCCTCTACTTATATCTAAAATCTTATAAAAAAATATTATCATTTTATTGTGGTTAGGGTGGTCAGATAGACACCTACTTCTTATTTTTTCCCTAAAATTTAAGTACTAGTACATTGAAATTTCAAAATTTCACCAAATAGATTTTTTTTTTAAAAATAAACCTAGTAGTTTAGAAACTACATTCAATTTGCTACACATTCTATTCTTACGTATTTTTGAAATAATATAGATAACTTATTCAAATTTTTACATCAAGTTTCCTAACTCTTATTTTTCTGATTTTTTTGCCACTTAAGGGCCTTTTTTTTCCATGATGATCCTACACATACCCATGTAGGTGATATTTGAATAAGATGCTATAAGGATATAGTAGCAGTAGTATTTTTAAGATCTCCCACAACATTGTGTATAGGTTAATGAGGAGCACTATGCAAAATATGTTGAGGAAATGGTAATGAAGCATGAGCGGTTTGTGACTGCCTACATGTTTGAGCAACTGTGTTATAACTCGGTTGTTGTGAAACATTGTTACTATAAAATTGCATTATAGATTTCAAGAAATCTCTTATTTTCTTTCTATGTGGTTTTATTATGGGAGGTGACTTAGGAGGATCACTAATTAGAGGAGATTCCATTTGTGTTGTGATAACCTCAACAAATTTATCCTTATTTTTATGATCTCTTAGTGAAGAGGAGTCTAATGTCACTTCATCATCTTCATCTAAGGAAGCCTCATTGTTAGTTTTTGAAATACATGTGTCAATTTTCACATTTTATTGCACCATGATATCCTCCCTAGTAGGAGAGATTTTAGGAGAACTACAAACTAGATGTTTGTGACATTAATCAAAGGTTGGATCTTCTACAATGACTTCATCGAAAGTAAGGTAGTTAGAAATTGTTAGATTGTCTTTCTTATCAATAATGGTGTTTTATTGTTCAATAATGTTTTCCTTAAGAGAAGAGAGGCACACAAAATTCTCATGACTCTCACTGGTTGTATTTTCTAACCTCAGAGTATCTTCTTCATAACTAGGAGAGGTGTCATGTTTATCTATGATTTCATCCTCTTTCACTAAGACATTCTCACAAGCAAGGGATGAATAGAGACTAGGTAAGGTGATGCGTATAAATGTGTCTATGATTTTATTCTATTGTGCTATCATATCTGCCTAGGAGGAGAAGGAAAAGAAATACTTTCATGATTATCAATGATTGCATCTTCTTTCACCAAGATACCTTCGTCACTAACAAGAGAGGTATTGGGAGAAGAACAATTATAATCATCATGGTTATATATACTTGTATTCTCTTCTATCACATCATTCCCACAAGTAGGAGAGATAAGAGGGGGTGTAGATTTAATGAGGGTGTCAAAATTTTCACTCTCTTGTACTAATAGACTCTCATAACTAGGGAATGTATTGAATGAATGACTGACATGCTTATTGACTAAATTTTTCTTTGCAAACTTGGAAAAGATAGATACCAACATTTGTGAAAACTAATCTATGAAAAATTAAAATGGAAAGAGACTTAAAAAGAAATGTAAAGACCTAGAATGAATTGTGTAAATGTGTAAATGTAAATACCTAGAATGAAATGTGTAAAGCGATATAAATCCCAAAAAGTAGGTAAAACAACCTATACTGGGACTAAATCATATAGAGGGGCGTATGAGTCCTATATTAGGGTTTTTGCATTGTTTTTCAGCAAATTTTGTGTGAATGTTATGCTTTCTAGTTTGTATGATGTCTATGCTAAGTACGATTACAATTTTTAGATGAAATTCAATGATGCAAGATGCAATAAAGCAACCTATGTGCACTTTCACTAATGCAATATTTTGGAACCCTAGATGCCAATTAACTAATGCAACACCTAATAAAAAGTTAATGCAAGCTAGATATAGGAATATGATGCACTCCAAATCATAATTAAGGTGTTCTAAATATGGGTTCACCAAAATGATTTGTTGAAAAATTTTGCTCTAATTTTGGGAAATAGATCAACACTTTTCTCCATATATCATTCAAGGAAACCCTAGAGATCTCAACCAAGGATGAAATGAGGGAAGATATCTGCAATACGGATGTCCTAGGGTATGATTTGAGGTATAAAATGGGTTCACCACCAAGCTAGGGCTTGGAAAGACAAGAAATGTAAATGACATGCAAAGTACCATGCAAAACCTAACTAAAATACCTAGGAAATGAAATTGAAAAATTAGGATAACAAACTAAGAAATAATAGAAAAGTACCTAGAGGAAGGATGATGTCAAAACAAGACCCAAAACCATAAATCCTTGTTTGATTCCCACTAGGAATTACACAAGTCTGGGTGATTTAGTCCTAGACTAGGGTTTCTGTGCCAAAATTGGAATCTCACAATGGTTGATCTGAACTCACTGAAATCTAGAAAAATGAGCTATACTAGGACTCACATGCAACAAGTGGTGTATCAGTCGCACTCTATTGTTTTGAAGGGTGAAGACCTAAATCTACTCTCCTATCTCTGATCTTCCTTCCAAGCATTGTTTTCAGGTCTGAAACTCTAAATTGTGACATGTAGGTGACTTTTCATAATCTCGCAAACAAGGTGATGACTTGGAAACTTTCCTCAATCTTGCAACTCAATATTCAGAGGATCTTCAAGATCCAAGACACCTAGATATGTAATCACATGTAGAGAGAGAAAAGATTTTTGATTGTTAGGAAATAGGGGTTTTCCTTGGTCAAACTTTGTTTAGGTAATTAAACCTTGTGATGAAATAATGAAACAAGAACATGGAATATGGAATATGAAACATGAACAATGATACCTTAAATGATGTCTTGAGACATAAATCAAAAATATAACTATAGTGTAGGAAAATGCATACCCTTACATTTTCACACTTGTTTGTGCCAGCCTTGCTTTGTTTATCCCTATTTATGTCTTAATTGGTCCTATTTTGCATCCACAAGCCTAAAAAGTTATATCTTTTTATGGCTAATCCTGAAAACATCAAAGGGGAAATGATAATTTAATGATTCTATTTGTGTGTCCCTAATTTTTAGGTAAGGTCTAAGATGCAACCTAAGGAGTCTTTTTCATCTAAAGGTCTTGGGACCCTGATTTTAAGTGTACCTTAAATGGACCCCTTTTTGGAGTTTGTGCCCCGAGCTTCATGCCTCGGGACCAAGATGCCACTTAGGGAATCTTAGTCCCCCTTAAGTTATTTTTGGGATTTAATTTCAAATCTTGGTAGGATTTGTCCACCTTTAATTAATGAGTTCATATGCCAGCTTGTTGTGGTGCAATTTCAGGATATTAAGCATAGATAAGTATAAATTTGAGGTTCTTTCACTCATCTTCACCCTAAGAATTCAAGTATTCATTCCTCATAGAAAATTGAGTTCACAAGAGCATTCAAGAGTAGTTCATCAAGCATTTGGAGCCATCATCAAGATTCAAGTGCATCATGTCAAATATCTTCTTGCATCATGTGTGCTTTTGAGCTAACATTTGTGATGTATGGTTTTGATTCAAGCAAACAATTCAAGTCAATATATATCAAGCATTCCTTTGATTCAAGATCTACATTCAAGCTAGCCACCTCACATAAGTTTGCAGATTTCACAACAAGGGTTTGGTGAGCTGCAACATAGAATCTTGTTCATTCATAATTTCCCTTCATCATTTCTATTTCATTCAAGGTTTAATTACCAACAAGGGGTTTGACCAAGGCAAACCCCCATCTACTAACAATAAACAAGTTTTCCCTCTCTTGCATGTTTGTGATTGTAGATTTAGGTTGAAGACTTGAAGATCATTTTAAGTGCAAAGTTGCAAAGTTGCATTGCAAAGTTATCATCTTCATGGAAACTCACCTACAGGAAAGATCCAAAAGTTTTAAGACCTGAGATCTGAGAAGAAGGTGTGTTGTAGAAAATCAAACCCTCTTGATAAGAGAGACAATTTCATACATAATTACACCCAATTTTGAGTCCCCTTGCATCATTTATCCTTCAAAACAACATTTATAGGCCCCTAAGACCCACTATTTTTTATCTAGAGGCCCGTTTCACTTAAGAAATCACCTAAAATCTGACAAACAACACGTAATTCTTTCATATCCCAAAAACCCACCTTCAAAAATTAGTAGTGGGACCCATTCACCACCTAGGTGAATGATTCCCCTTTGGTGGGACCCATTCTCCAAGGGTAGAGAATGAGTCCCTTGTGAGGGAAAATTCAATTTTGAGTGGGAATTTAATTAATTCAACTTAAATTTTTGGTGTATGTTGACCTCTTAGTTCTAAATAATTGAAAAATTAGGTGTTGTTGCTTATAAATACTCATTTTTAGGTTATTTTACACATCTTTTAGTCATTTCACAAAAGCAATTTCTAAAGTCAAGTCTTCTACAATATGTTTCATTAGCAAAGTTGAAGTTTTAGGGCAACAAACTAGGGTTTTTGTAGGTCTTGAAGCTCACTCTTTAGATCAAGATTCAACATTGAAAAGGGTTGATGATGGATGCCTATGGTGAATCATGGAGAAATATAGGTTTTAAGGAGATGCAACTAGCCATCAAATCACACCTTAGAGAGACTTGGTTTCAAAGTGATCCCATCTTCCATTTTCACTCTATCTTCAAATTATGGTTTGCATTTCATCTACATTTCATTTTATCTCCATTTTTTATGTGTTGTAATATTTCTAGGTTTGAGATCTTGCATCATTCAAATCACATTTTCATTTCTTATTTTTGCACAATAGAATAGGGTTTTTGACATACTTCAGATTTTCCTAGTCTTTAACACATCTAAGGCTAGGGTTTTATGCATATTTTTCTCCATTCAAGGTTTAATTACCCAATTAGGGGTTTTACTAAGGAAAACCCCCCATTAGACAAATAATTTTAAGATATTTTGTAGGAATTTTCTGAGATCCCCACTCGAGTTTCTATTAGGAAGTGTTATATAGATGTCAAGGTATAGAACAGAGATTTGAAATCATAGAAATTTGAAAGTGAATGATTCACCATGCATGGTGAATTAGTCCCTCCTGAGGTGCCATTTTAAGTCGGATTCAGATCTAGACACCCAATTAGTAGAAAACAACTCTTGTGCAGAAAAACCATGACTTAGGACTGATTCACCCAGGGTGGCGAATGAGCCCTAGTCAGCCCAAAATCAAGTTTCATTAGATTTCCAGAATTCTTTTAGTCTTCTTCAGCCTCTCAAGTGCATATGTTCAAATATTTAGCTTTCTATTTAGTTTAGTTTACATTTTCATTCATCATTTCAAGCTTTTTGCAAACAACACTGTTTTTTCCAATATTGCATTATTCTTAGGTTTTCACTCATAATCTCTCAATTTCATAGTTTAATTGCACTTAGATTATTCAATTTTAAAACTAGCATCATACATTGCATAATTTGAGTGAACCTAGCTAGATCTCTTGAGTAGGGTTTATCTCTCCCCTTTTAGGTGAAACATCCTAAGAATGCAAAGAGTAGCCCTATAACCCTACCCAAAATCTATAGTTCATTTTTGGTGAACACCTTGAGCATGTCATTCTTATTTGAAATTTCTATTTGCATCTTAGGACTTAATTGCCTTGTCATTTTGCATTGTTTTTCATCTTAAGACTGCCTCTTAAAGAGTGCATTCAAACTCATTTAGAGTTCATTATTGCATCTCATTTCATAAAATTGTTCCAAAAATCTACATTTTCAATCTGTATCTACATTGTATAGACCTGAAAGCCTTAAGAAAAGTTTAAAAAAAATAAAAATACCTCCCTAGGATCATTCGCCACCTAGGGTGAATCAGTCCCACTGTAGTTTATGATTCAAAATTTCCATATTTTATTTTATTGCATTGCAAATTTACATTTGTTGCAGTTTTTTTTTCTATTATAGTTCAATTATTTTCTATTCCCTTAGCATCAACCTTATTTTCTTTCATGGCATTTATGGATAGTATTATATTTTTGCAAATTTCCTTTTCAGTATCCATTCCTAGTTCGTTTAGATTAGATTCATCGATACATAAAAACACAAAAACTGAAACATTAAAACAACCTTTCAAACAAATGATTCAAGTTAGAAACAATATCTCATCCATGCCTCTTAGTAGTGATTATGTTGACAAGTTAGATGAAGTTCTTCAAGACTTCCTCTCACTCACTTCATCCTCTCGCTTCTGTGGGGCACTGACCTCTTAACAATAGGTGTCCTCTAGGGCACTTTTGGTTGAGACTTTTGATTTGTTATGAAGCTCTCGAGGCTATCTCATAAGTCATCCCAGCACGAGGTTTGTTGTGACAAATACGATGTCAGGCGTTGCACTTTAAGCCTTCTCCTAGAAATAGCTTCAACTAATTGATGCTTACCCCTCAAACCTTTAATGTGATTTTGACTTGATATATGAGTTCGCCAGGGACTTCATCTCACTCAAATCATCCACTAATGTTTTTTATGAGAAATCTAAAACTAAGGATGTTAATGTGATTCAACCTCAGCTCATTCTTTACCCACCCTTGCATAAACTCCATCCTTCCAATAAACCTCAGTAAACTCTTTACCCACCTAAAACCAATGTATTGCAGCAATCAAGTAATGCTACTATTTCTCATACATATAATACCCAAAACAATCCACAATCACTACAACCAACCCCACCCTCTTTACCTTTACCCAATCTGCCTAGTGCTCCTCATTACCTCCCACACACAAAGGAGTATGATCTTGTTGAAAAGTTAAAGAATACTCCTGCAAAGATTTACCTTTGGGATTTATTTCAGAACTCTCTGAATTACCACACTATTCTTAAAACAACCTTACAACAAATTGCAGTTACTCCTGGTACAACTTCGAATGATGCAGCAACTTTAATCCATAAAACGAATCAAACTAATCTTGACATTACTTTCCATCAACATGAGCTCCCTCCTTTATAGTTATGAAAAAAAATGAAGCCTTCATAATAATTGCTCAATTCAATCACATAGGTATCAAACGAACCCTTATTGACAATGGTTCTTCCCTTAATGTGCATAGTGTGAATCTCCTTAATAGATTGTGCATTGACAGGTCATAAATAATACTTGATTCTGTATCCATTCAAGGATTTCACAATACAAAAAAGCAACCACTTGGGATAATTACTTTACCTATTATGGTTGGGGTGGCTACTTTGCAACCTCCTATTCATGTCATGCCTTATGATCTTTCATATAATCTTCTTTTAAGTAAACCATGGATTCATGAGATGAATGTAGTGCCTTCAACCCTTCATCGTATCATGAAATATGTCTATAATTTTATTTTTTATCAAGTTGAAATAGAACTCAAGCCTGAAAGTTGCTTGCACCTTGAAAAAGGAGCTACAGGTCCTCTAAAAACATTAATTCCAACATCCAATATCGATCCTCTTTAAATTGAACAAAACGATGTAGAATCAATATCTAAGTTATTTGGCCATGATTGGGGGTCCTTAAAATTCACATCTTTTTTTATGGGAGAATACATAATCACACAAAAGAAAGATGAGAAACACGAACAACCAACAATCATGTCAACTCAAAATTTTGAACAATATTTTCAAACATCCATCTCCTATACTTTGGAAGAAAATGCAACATACACTATAACAAATTTTGATGAGATAGATTATCAATCTCTACCTAATCTAACATAAATGGAAAGAATTTATAGAAAAGGCTATGAACTTATAAAACAATTAGAATATACTGGAAATCAGTGTGGAAAACATGAACAAGGTATTCATCTTCCTATTGAACCTAATACACAAGAGACAAAATTTCGATTGGGATATTATTTTTCTAAAATGACAAAAGCTACTCAACGACCATCTTTGAACATCAACGCTATTACATGTCAACCAAAACACCAACTCACAAGTAAACATCCTGAATTGCTTGATATGAATGGACCACCATCATGTAATTATGTTGATAGTGATGAAATTTTGAAACAAATGTTAGGAGTTTATGATAACACATCCTCATCTACTTCCATGAAAAGAATTCCTTGTGTTATGATTGTTACCAAGAAAGACGGAGGTGATATCACTAAAGAACTCTATAAGCCTGAAGTTCCTAAATCTAATGCACTCCCTTTAGGAGATACAATTGATGTGCCAATGGACATTGATGATAAAGACAAAGTTATTAAGATTGGGAACTACCTTGACGATGAAGAACAAGAAGACACTACAACTTTACTTCATGATTTTCCTAAAATTCTTTCTTGGAAATATTCTGATATGCTAGGAATCGACCCAAAAATTGTGACACACAACATCGTTTTTGCTTAAAATACTAAACCAATTTATAAAAAGATAAGAAAAATGTATCCAAATATAGCCTTGCATGTTAAAATAGAGCTTGAAAAACTCCTTGATTCAAGCTTCATTTGACCTATTGATTATTCTCCTGGATATCAAACATTGTCGTAGTTGAAAAACCTGATAATCATATTAGGATATGTATGTATTTTTGTGACTTGAATAAAGCTTCTTTAAAGGATGACTTTCCACTTCCTAATATTGATATGCTTGTGGACTCAACTGCTGGACATGCTTTGTTGTGATTCATGGTTGGATTTTTTGGTTATAATAAAATCCTTATTAATCCTCAAGATCAATACAAAACTTCCTTTACAAGTGTTTGGGGAACATTTTGTTGGGTTGTGATTCCCTTTGGTCTAAAGAATGCTAGTGCAACTTATCAACAAGCAATGATATTAATCTTTCATGATTACATTCAAAGAAATTTGGAAGATTATGTCGATGACATCCTAGCTAAATCTTTAACATGACAAGACAATGTAAATTTTGTTCAAAATATTTTTGAATGAATATGTAAATACAATATGCACTTAAATCTGAAAAAGTGTATCTTTGATGTAGATAGTGGTAAACTTTTGGGGTTTATCATATCTCATAGAGGCATTGAGGTGGACATAAAGAAAATTGATGCAATTATTAACATGCCACCACCTAGGAATATTTCTCAATTGTGAACATTACAAGGTCGAACTCAAGCTATCCGTCATTTCATTCAATCTTTAGCTGATCACACATTACCTTTCATGCATCTTCTCAAAAAGGGTGTACCTTTTGATTGGGATGAGAATTGTAAATAGGCTTTTGAGAGTTTAAAGGAATACCTGGTAACTCCACATGTTTTACAACCTACCGTGACAAAAAGAGCATTTATCTTGTACATCGCCACATCTACCCATGCTCTTGCAACATTGTTGGCTCAACAAGACAATCATGGGAAATAAAACCCTATTTATTACATCAGTCAAACCTTAATTGATTATTAAACTCAATATTCACCAATTGAAAAGCAATGTTTGGCTCTTGTATTCGCTACTAGTAAGTTATGAAATTACTTACTAAATTTTGAAATACAAGTCATAACAAAGTTTGATCCTCTTAAACATCTTTTCACCAAAACAAATCTTTCTAGCCGCTTAGCTAAGTGGGTGATGTTGTTAACTTAGTTTGGCCTTAAGTTTGCTTCACAAAAAGAAATCAAAGGACAAGCCTTAGCCTATCACTTAGCTGATGCTCCTTCTCTTCTCACTCTACCTAATCACAATTCCTTTCTTGATGATAATGTCTTAACCAATGACATTAAACCATGGGAAGTGTATTTCAATGGATCTAAGTGTAGAACAGGTTTTGATGCTGGCGTCATATTGATTCCACCCGATGAAAAACCTCTTCCCTTGTCTTATCAATTACATTTACTATGCACAAATAACATGACTGAGTATGATGAATTGATTGTAGGTTTGCAAGTTTCTTTAACAATGGATGCTAAAAATATCAACATCTTTGGTGATTCACAATTAGTTATCAAACAAATCAATGGTACATATCAAATTAAACATGACAAGTTATCAAAATACAAGGATCTTACACTGCAACTATTAGAGAAGTTTGAATCATTCACCATTAATAGCATCCCACAAAAAGACAATAGACATGTAGATGCAATGGTGAGTGTAGCCTCTCTTATATCCCCACATGATCCTTCCACAAACTTCACCTTTGTTATCCATCCCATCATGAAACCTTTGATAGAGACTCTGATAGAAGACATTTTTGCAATAACTCAAGATGACTCATGTGAATGGTTTGATATAATATATAACCATTTAAAAGATGGTACCATTCTTGAACCTACAACAACAAATACTCAAAATAATTTACACAAGCTAGCAACTAAATATGTGATCCTTGCCAGTGCATT
>VDFB02150498.1:0-10605 GCA_007258455.2 Sequoia sempervirens
GAGGCTCAATCACCATGAATGCTTGTTTTGCAATAGGGGTCACATGTTTAATCCCCCATAAACACATATTTTGTATTTTATAAGATCATAGGTTCAGTTCATGTGGACAACTATTTTGTGTTCTATCATTTTATGCAATAGGAGGTCATGGGTTTAATCTCTATGGACAAATATCGTATGTCTTTTCTTGTGCTATGTTCAACCCATATGGTCAAGCCATTTATTTTTCTTTCGTGTTTGAGGGGACATATTACCCTTTTTCAACCATTTTTGTTATTGTTTTGTTACTTTGATGTCATTCGGGCCTGCCCTAATGTTCGGTTATTATTTTACTTTGATGTCATAGGTTTAATCCCCATGGCCATGTTCTATTTTTGATAACTGGTATCTTCATATAATAGGTCTTAGTTCAATCACTGTGGATATGGAGACCCACTTCTATTTTTTTTATAACATGGGCTAATATAGAAACTCTCATGTTCAATCATCACAAACTTTTTTTTATTATTAGTAACAATCCCTACCTGTGTTATCCTTTTGTAATTTGTATTTTCGACATTTACAGCTCCCAAATTATCTTTAAGAGTACTAGTTGCAACTTCAATTATCTCACAATCGAAAATGCACCCCACATGGATTTGTTTTAATTTAAAATAATCAACATTTGAAGTCACACACATAACAAATTCCAAATGCAATGCACCATGTTTAAAAATCAAGCATATAAAGCACCAATTTCACTTCCTTTGGGATCATTTTACTAAATACCAAACCCTCTTTTGTTTTTTTGTTTTTTCCCCCAAAAAAATAAACAGAAATTTCTATCACCCTTAAAGCCTTCATCATAGATGCAAGCCAGTGTAAAAGCTCCATGGAAATCACCCTCTTAAGCATCCCACAATGACTATTAAAATATTTCAATGTTGATAACAACAATCTGCCACCCACCACCATAGAAGACAAAAGAAAAAATAATCAAAACAAAATTTTCGACCAGAACAGTCATATTTTACTAAAAAATCAAACCCCTGGGGCCTTTATATATTATATTGAAACTTCAAATTCCATAGTAAAGAACTTACATCAATTTATTCTAGCATATAACTGATTAGAAACCATTGTGACATTTGTACAAAACTAAATTTTCTAAAACATTAATAAGATTTCATAATTATGGTGGTGTTCATAAACATCAAAATAAAAGGTCAGAATATATTTCTTCAAGCCTCGACCTCACTGGCTTTGGCCTTGCCGCTACCATACTTCTTGGGCAAGAAGATATTGTGAATATTTGGGAGAACGCCATGTTATTAAGAAGGTTAGCACTGCTGGTCAAAACAAAAATAATGTAGAATATTATAAAAAGGCTACTGCTATGAGGACTAAACATGCACTTAAGTTGGATGGGCCTAACTCTATTTTAGAGGATGAAAAAATTGATCAAGTTCCACCCTTCACACAACTCTTCCTTCCAATCTTTAACAACAATGAAGCATTATCACTTAAAACATTTTCAATAAATTGAATGTAAAAAATTAAATTTACATACCATAAATTGGCTCTAAGACATCCATTATTTGAATATGCATCGTCAATAGCAGGGGCTTCTAATCTATCATCCTTTTTCTCTTCCATGTTATATATGTCTCCCTCAAAGGATTTGATTATCGTACTTGCAGTAGGAGTTCTAAAAGTAGTTTCAGTATCAACAATATGAGAATAACTAGAATTTGAAGGTTCATTGCAAGTGGTTGATTCAGATGGGCAAACTGCTATTTTACATGGTGAACATATTGAACATGTCATTCAATAGTGACCTGATGGTCACATTGGATGGTCAGATTTTTGTTGTAGATGATGTGGATGCTCAACATGAAAAGCAACATAATATTGATATGTCAACGCATAAAGAGAGATCAAATACCATTTTCACATATGATAATGTTCAACAATCAAGTGAACAAAATACAAGCATGGTAACTCAGTCGGATGGTCAGAATGATGTTTTAATGCCCATGCAGACCCTCTTTAGGTTTTTGGGATGTCTTCTCTGTACGAGCTAGCATTGTACTAAATACAACTTATGCAATAAAAACATTATCTTCTGCAATAGAAAAACATATGGAAAACAGTGAAAAACAATAAGTTAGTAGGAAATGTTCCCTATTTTGTACATAAAGACAAAAAATATTCTGGTGCAAATTTCTACTCATGCATTGAACGACGACCAGATTTATGTTGCTAAATAAATTAAGAATTTGGGAAAGACAACCAATTTTTTTGTGCTTTTATCAGTTAAACTCGAGAAAGTTTTCTCTGGAATCTAGGTAAGGTACCTACTTCTCCCCAATAAAAATATGTAAATATCCCCCAAGGCTTCGGTGGACGTCTTCTACAATAGAAAAATATATGGAAATAGCACCAAGTGATGATTGTGAACCACTCACTCTACCCAGACAAAGGTGTCTTGCTAACATCGAGAGGATTACCAAAATCAATTGTAGCCAAAAATAAAAATATAAAAAAATTCATCAATCAGAGTAGAGCATCAAGAAAAAAAGAGAAACAAAGAGGACAAAGAGATCCAAGTGTGGCAAAGAATACCAATCTAAGAACCCTTATGTTGGCCTCCTCTAATGGTTCAATAACTAAGCCCCTAAAGCTATAACTTAGAGATTAGATATCTGTACTAAGTAGTTATCTTGCTCATCATGAAGGTTGATTTCATTATCAACCTAGGGACGTGAACTTGAAATGGGCTAGCATTGTATGTGCACTAGGACTCAACTATAGTCATCCTTATCCTACAACTAGAAAGGAAAAAATAGTGAAAATAAAATTTTGGAAAGGAACTAGCATAAGAACTAAGCATGAATTATCAACTAAACTGAACATCAACAACTAAACTGAAAATGGATGACAGAAATAGAAATCTCAATAGATAGATAGGAAGTTACTTTGTCTACCTTGGCTACAGGAATAGTCACAAAATAGATTTCCAATGGCTGTAGGAATAGACAACTACTGAGACCGAAACTAATTACTAAACAGAAAAATAACTATTAAACTAAATAGATGGAATTCTGACCAAGTGGGCCCCCTTGAATGAGTCTTCCCTAAGCTAACTCAAATGCAACAAATCAAAGTATCATTTTATTCATTGAAAACATGATTACATCATATCAACAATATGATTGTATTACTTAAAACTAAAAATGCAAGTACAATCTCAAAACATCCAACCTTGTGAAAAGGGGTATCTGACCATTATTTAGAGGAGAAAATCTTCTAACTAATTCCTAACTAACTAGGTAGTCAACTCCAACAGAATAGGAGGACGCCATTTATTGAAAGCATGAAATAAGGGGGAGGAAGTTATGCATGCGCCAGCTTTAGTCAAAGTAGACTTGCCTCAATGAGGATCCAACACAACAACACCTCCTATATTTTCTCAACTAATAGACATGATCATTTAAAGGTAAGTTACAACTTCCACACGAGCTGGGAGTTTCCCTTCATTGACCTCTAACTTAATGACCATCTTTTTGAATTCTTTAGCAATCGGCTAGCTGGCATGAACTCCTTCTACCTTGCAATCTTCATTTATATCTGCATCTTGATGTAACCTGCATAATAACATTAGCATGCACAAAATAATTGTGTATCCATAATCACCTTAGAATAACATTAATTCAATCACATGTAATATTAACATAAATATATCACATAGCAGGTTAATATTATCATAAGTCATAAGGATAAGTTCATGCCCAAGGTTCATAATTTTAGGGAAATAACATAGAGTTTCAATAACTAGGTGCTAAAGTTTATGGTAACAACAACAAATATATGATAAACCCTATCAAAATTGAGCCATTATTTGGACTCATCATCTCCCCCTAGCCTAATGATCTGCTGGTCCTCTAGCAGAGGGAACTCTATTCTTTTGCCTTGTCAAAGCTCTAAAGTCACCAATTCATGTCTTTCCTTGATCAGTATCTATAGTATTTAAATTTGGATCCCAATAGAACCCCTACTTGTTTTCCGATCTGACCCACTTTGGCCTCTCTGTATCTATATCATACTAATAGGTTTTGTAATTTGGTACTGGCCACAACAGAATAAGTGGCTAAAATATCAATGGAAGCCAACAGTGTTGCTTCATCCTCCCAAAATGCATGTACCAGATGCTTCTTTTGCAAGCTGCATAGTATTTCTGTAGGGAATGGGGTTCAACTTGTTTTATCTGATCTAGAAGATCACTCCATCTTTGTGATATATACCCCAATACTCATTTTCCTGTAGTAGTGACTATCTGCTCATATTTCTAGTATGCTTCCTCCCTAGCAAGCATGATCATATTTTTGTACTCTGGATTACAAATAATTTGGTGCCATGTGTAGTAAATCTCTGAAGGGTTACTTGACTCAACTCTTAGAGACAAGGGGGTATGGATTTCTCTTTCACTGTATAATTTAAATTGTTGCCCCTAACTAATTTCATTTTAGATCCATGACATGAATGCCATCAAGTGAATATCCCCAATGTATAACAATGGATTCCAGTCAAGGTCATTAAGAACAACATAATTATGCAAGTACAATTTACACAACAAAATTTTAACTTCAAGAGGAGAGGATTGGTAGGCTTGGAAAAATTCCTGTGGTGTTTCAATGGAAGGGCTTAAACCAGAAATGACCCTTGAAAACTTGAAAGAGAGATGTCATATATCCTTGGAGGAGTTCTGCATGCCATCATTTGTGGTACAAGAGCCATCACATTATCTACCTTATCATTTAATACAGTAATCTTTGCATTCTTTTCCTCAATTTCTGCATTTTTCTTATTAACTTCTTCCTATAGCTTGAGTCTTTCTTTATTCCACTCTTCCTCTTTCTTCTACATTTCATTCCATAAGTGCAGGGATACTGATGCCCATGAAAAGGTAGGAGGTTTATGTTTCTCTACTAGGATCTTTCCTTGCACTAGTACATGTTGTTCAAATTGCTCTGGTTGCAGTGGTTCTTGTTGTACATCTTGCTCTAGTTGCATTGGTTCATGATTTTCAACCTGCTCTACAATAGTAGCAAGTTCTTCTAATCCTATGTTTTCTTGTTCTTCAGAATCTTCTTCCACTTCTATGTTTACCTGCTCCTTTGGAGCTTCTGTTTCCTTTCTAGGTGTCTTGAGTCTAGGGCTCCTTTTTAGAGGCATATGAATAGCTGGCTCAAGTAGTTTTGATTTATTTGGAGGGATTTTATGTTTCTTAGCGGCTATAGGATGACTAGTGTCATCAACTTTTCATTTCCTAGGGCTAGGTTTGAATTTTTATGGTTTTTTCTTCTTCACCTTCCCTTTTCTAATTTTTGCCTCTCATTTGTGCTTCCTCTTTTCGAATGGTAGCCCTAGTATGAACTAGAGTTTTAGGGAGAACATTGACATTAGGGTCAGAGGATGAACTTTCTCCATCTGAATACTTTGATTCAGTGGAGCCAATTTCTACTATTGTTTCTACTGTAGGAGGGTTTGTGCTAGAAGTTGAAGCTCTAGGAGTGGTTTTAGTAATCCTCTCACCCATACTAACCCTACGAGCTTGGGGCTGGGACCCACATTTTCTAATCTAAATTGATCAGTGCTCAAAAATTCTTCCCATGACATGCCAGAAACTTCTTGCAAAGATTTTTCTACTAAAAATTTAATCAAACAGTGATGGGAAACAAAGTTTTCCCTACCTTTTTGTGTTTTAGCTGTCGTGATTACAAGAAGATTGTATATCACATTTGGCACATTCATCCTCTTGCCATGTCTCATGTGGTTCAAAAGTTTGAAATGTATAGAATGAAGGCATGATTGGTGACCCTCACAAGTAATATTTTTGATAATGTAGAAAACAACTTGTTTCCATTTTTATGGCAGATAAATTGTCTTTGTTCCTTGTTTGTCTAAAACAAGCAGAGGATCACTAGGCTTAGTGAATTCTTCCCTAGCTGACCTAGCATCCTTAGAAATAGGGTAGGGTTCTCCTTTAGTAGGAAAACCTGTTACTTCAGCAATCCTCTCTTTAGTGACTATAACTTCTATCCCTTTCATCATTTCCTTACCATCAGAGAGTGTTTGTACAAATTTCAAAGCAATGTCCTCATTGAAACTATCTAGTTTCAGAAATTAGTCTAACCATCCACAATTTTTGAATTCAACCAAAGAGAGTACATCCTACAGTATCACCTAATTAACTATAGGTTCATTTTTTATTAGCTGGCCTCCCATTACTTCTACTCACAATCTGGAAAACACCTCTGCAAAATCTTCTTTCCTGCAATCCTCCTTCTGAAAACCCAATTTCTTTCTACTTCCTACAACTCTTCTCCAGTGCTAACACCAATGTCGTATGACTCTTCAATTTACCTTTCTAGTGACATTATGATTATGAATAAGGCAACAAGGAAGACATAAAGGAGGGACAACATCAAATAAAATAGTGGCAACAAGTTTCATATCGTACATACAAGTCATCATTTCAACTATATTATTTCAAATTTGCTCATTTCAAATTTGATGCCATGCTGGCACATGAATGACATGTATGACACGTGGACATGTGGGTTTACACTCCCCCCAACCTAGATTAAAGCATGTTTCTGCACAGGCTGGGATGTAATTACGATGTGATAGGGTAGAGTACAAATATGTGCTATGTGAAATATCAATATTAATGTACAGTAATTAAATAAATGCATTTAAGATAATTAAGATACATCAAGTTGTTACACACGTACCTAAAAATTTGGAGTGTCGTTTGCAAATAATATGGAAGGAAGTATGGGTTACTTTAAAAGTACAGTTGAGATTATTAAATGAAGTGATGATGGAGTGAAGTGATGTTGGAGTGAAGTGATGGTGGAGTTATGGAAGAGAGAGAAATGATGGAGGTGGATGGGAAGATAGATTTATTGATGGAGAAATTGATTCCCACAAAAAGTGGAAATCTTTATTATGATTGCATGCATACCTTGACTAATTAGAAGGATGGACACTAGGTCTGCTTCCTTCGGCTGTAGGAACTTTAGAGGTCTAGTGTTGAATATAATGCTACATGAATTCTTGTTTGGAAGTCAGTTTATGGTATAACCTAAGATGGTGACCGTTGACCAGAAGCTTGAATTTGATAGGATCAATGGTTGTGAGTTGAACAATACCATTGGAGAAGACCACTACAACTTCATATGGTCCCAACCACCTAGTTTGCAGTTTTCCTGCGTTGCCTTTATACCTGGAATCATAAAGAAGTGCCTAGTTACTTGGCTATAACTTCTTTTCCTTGATGTATTTGTCATGTCATTTGACTCTTTGGTTTTGCACCATCTTAGTATGATGGAGAGTTGATTTTCTCATCTCATCCAAGGCATTTAGTTGCATGATTTGTCCTTTTATGCCTTAGACATATCCATCCCAAGGTCTCGTGCTATCATAAGAGTTTTATGTTCAAACTCTATAGGCATCATGGCTATTTTTCCATACAGTAATTCAAAAGGAGTAAAACCAGTGGTTGTTTTCCAAGTGGTTCTATAAGCCCAGAAAACTTCTGGCAATCTATTTTCCTAATCTTTCATATGAATATTCATTATTTTGGTCAAAATAGCCTCTATTTCCCTATTTGTTACCTCAGACTAGCCATTGGCTTGAGGGTAATAGGGGGTAGATTTCATATGCCTTACATTATATTCATTGACAAATGTTGTGACAAGAGTCGATGTAAACTGAGCCCCTTGATATGTGACTATCTCTCTAGGAACTCCATAGCATGTGAAGATTTCTTCATAGAGGAATTATGCAACTTTGTTGTCTCTGGCATGTTTCATGGTTTTGACCTCAACCCACTTAGTCACATAGTTAGTGCAAACCAAGATGTAAGATTTGTCATTTGATGGTGGATCAATTGGACCTACAAAATCAAGTCCCCATTTATCAAATGGTGTGATAACTACTTGAAGGTATAGAGGCATCTCATCTAATTTAGCTGGCCGACCTATCCTCTGACATCTATCACACTTCCTAGTGTACTTTCCTGCATCCTTATGACGTGTGGGCTAGTAATACCCTGTATTAAAAATCTTCATGGTTGTTCTCTTGGTTGCAAAATTCCCTTCACAGGGTTCACTATGGAATTCATGTAGTATATCATAGGTTTCATCCTCTCTTACACATCTTCTTATCACATGATTTGGTCTAGTATAGAATAAACAACTTCCAATCCATGAGAATGGAAAAGTTTTCTCAATAAGAACCCTTCTCTCTTTTGGAGAGAAATGAGGGAGGGACTCTCCTTGTAACCAGATAATTGGATATATCTACATACCAAGGTGTGTCCACACTAATTGAGAACAAATGTTCATTAGGGAAAGAGTCATCAATGACTTGAGTGTCCTTTGATGTAGTCAATCTGGAGAGAAATTCTGCCACAACATTTTCCTTACCTGGTTTGTCTACAATGGTGATATCAAATTCCTGCATTAATAGCAACCACCTTGCTAGAATTCCTAAAATCAAGGGCTTGTTCATAAGGTATCTTATGGCTGCATGGTCTGTATGGACAAAGATTTGATATCTTGTGATATAATGCCTAAACTTGTTGAGAGCATAAATGACTGTCAACATCTCCTTCTCTATCACTGTGTAGTTAAACTCAACTCCTTGTAGGTTCTTACTGAAAAAGTAGATTGCATTCTCAATTGCTCCCTCCTTTTGTCCCAAGACAACCCCTATAGCATAATTAGATGCATCTGTGTGAATATGGAAAGGGAGTTCCCAATTAGGGCCTTTGAGCACAAGAGTATGGGTTAAGGCTATCTTTAAATCAGAGAATGCTTTATAACAATCCTCTATCCACTGAAACTCAACATATTTAGTTGGAAGATTATAAAGTGGTGCTTCCATCTTACTGAAATCTTTTATGAAGCGCCTATAGTATCCTGCATGCCCCATGAAGCTTCTAACATCTTTTTACTTGACAGGAATAGGAAGATTGGTAATTACCTCTGTAGGCATCATTTTAAAATCTGCAAACAAACTACACTTCAAGCATGGGTTAGTGTTATGCAAACTCTATTAAAATGCCTCTATGAAATACCTTAGGAATACTTCCAAATGCAACAAATGATACTAGAAAGACCAAAGCATTATGAAAACAAAACCAAATTACCTATTCCATAGTTGGATTGGTGTCACATGTGCTAGTGACCCTTTCCCAATCCTTGATCAAAGCTCAAAAATGATAAAATGCCAATGGAGATGATGGAGTGAAATGATGAACAAGATCAAATCTCAAATGAAGAGAGTAACCTTGCATGAAATTGTGAAGGATTTACTTGAGGATGATGCACCTATTTAAATATTTTCAAAATGCCAAGTGTTGAAGAGGGACCAATGTGGGATAAAAAACAAGCCAATGAGTTGAGGACACTTGTCATCATGTGATTAGTTGATGTATGTGCAAGATTTGGGAAGAGTGCCCAAGAGGGGGAAATTTTGAATTCAAATTTGCAATAAATTTTGAGAGAGGGGACAAGAAAGAAGAGCAATAAATGCCCTGCTTTGACTTGTCATGTTGAGGGAAAATGAGTTTTAATAAATCAATAAAATTGATTTATTGTGCAAGTGCTAGATCTAGATAATGCAAATGGATGTGATTAGTATTAGATTAGGATTAGATGATGATCATGCCGATTTAATGCCGATAGGTGAGTTGACATTTTGGACTTTATAATTGATTTATTGAAATTAGAAAATGATGGAATATGATTTAGGATTTGATTTAAATGGCCTTTTTGATTTTAAATAACCTTAGGCAATGAGATTATTTAAATGGATGAAGGTGATGAATGGATCTAATGCAATATCTAGTTCAATTGATAAATGATCCTGATCAAATGCAGAATGTTAGTTTTGCATGTCTACATTTTGCCCCTCTTTGAAGCAATGTACTTGTTGCGTTGGTTCAAAGAATAAACTTGCCGCGATCAAAATTAAAAAATTTCATGATTTTTTAGATGCCCCAGCGGAAAGAAGTACACTGGTACATTGCCCCCTCGAGAGATCGAGCGAAAAGATTCAATTTGAGGGTCGATCTCGCGATAAAGAGGTTCAAAATGGGTGGTTATGGATGATGATGCAAATGAGATGATTTCAAGATGCTTAGAATAACAAATCTATATTATTTTAAACAACTTAAATGATGATATGATATGAGATGGATGAGATTGATGATGTGAAAGATGTGATATGCTATGATTATGCAACGGATGATTTATGAAATGCTTAGACTAACAGATCTATATTATGATGATGATTATGCAATGCATGTGAAATGATCGATGTTTCCTATGATGTATGATATGTGGTATGTTGACAATTTTGTGGATGCAGATGGATGCATGATGGACGCATGACGGATGCATACTGTTAGCGTGGAAATCAGATATGACAAGAGGATCCAACAAGTCCATGATTGGTCGAGACTTTATTAGAGATGATGATGATAGATGATGATGATGATTTGCTTATCAAGGATTGGGATTTTCAAAGGATCACTTACTTTATTTTTGATAA
>VDFB02150500.1:0-13834 GCA_007258455.2 Sequoia sempervirens
CCTAGGTCTAGCAAAACTTGAAGAGTAAGAGGTCCTAAACTATATTGGTTGACTTTGTTAATTGGCCAAAACATTGTTAACCCTGACCATAGAGCTTGGCATACTCTTAGGGTTTTGCAATCTGTAATTTTGGGAACCAACAGATTGGTGACTCCACTAGGGATGAACCTGATAAATTTTGGTGAGAGACCATCTTATCAAATAGTCAAGAGTTAAAAATGTAACTCTACTAGTGGAGAAAACCCAGAAAATAAAATTCACTCCTCTTTTGAAAAGAGGTGGCGACTCTATTAAAAACTTGATGAAGAATACAAAAGACATTTCAGAATTACAATATTTCCAATCAATGGTAGAGATCAAAGGCTAAAATATGCATTGTAATTCTTCTTTTCCCTATACAAATTATGATACAAGAAGTGAAACTAAGATAAGAGCATCAATAGAACAATTGAGAGAAGAATTGGAAAGGCACAAGTTAGAGCAACAACGAGAATTGACTCAATAGCTACTACAATTGAGAGTCGAACTTGTTTCAGATACATCACTGTATATACTAGTCTCTAATGAGGATAGATATGTGAATACAAGTGCTCGTTTTACCCCACAAGTGCCTCATGATGCAATTGGAAATCTTGGCAATGAAAGTAGTGCTCATCATATACAACAAGAAATTTATGCACCACAAGCCTCAAATCAAATAAATAATTATCATGTCCCTCTTGGTCAAAGAATAGTGAGCGACCAAGATCATGAATACAATCAATATGTTAGGCATTATCAATATCAAGCCCCTCATCAAAATAATCAGCAATTTCAACCACATTCACAAAGAAAAGTGTTTTTCCTAGATGTTGATAAACCATTGAACTTCAATAATATCCAAGGCTACCCAAATCCTTATCACGTTGAGCTTAGAAATCATGTTCCTATATTTCATGGAGAGGAATATGTATCAGCTCATAGGCATGCACAACTATTTTATGATTTTATTGAGGACTTTCATATTTATGTAGAAGATGTCATTATGAAATTATTTGCAAGATCATTGAGGGATAATGCAAGAGAATGGTATATTAGCTTACCCATTCAAAGTATATCTTCATGGGAAGATTTCAAAAGGCTGTTCCTGAGTCGATTTGATGAAAATTATGAAAATTATAAACAAGCCTTAGGGCCTTAGCCTACTCCAATGAACACGGTATGTGCAGGATCATGATGGGCCAAAAGTGGCAATATGATGGGTATGTGGCTGACAACTATTTTTTTACCCAAAATTGATGAAACAAAAAGGATTTTTAAAGGAGATTCTCAGCTTTCCACTGATATAAATTATGTCTTACTTTGAATTTAATAAGTAATTATTATTAATTTTCTATTCAAATTACAACTAAAGTCCTGATTGATAGGCTGATTGAAAAACATCTATAGCTTTCAAATGGTATCACATTTTTTGAATCCAAAACATGCATCAAATTCTATGCTTTGCATACTATAGGATTAAAAGAAAAAATTGAATTTCTCATGAAGTTTTGACCAAGTTAAGGTGGTCAGACATACAAGTTTTATATTTTAAAAAAGTTGTAATAAAAAATTCATTTTTACTTGGAAAAAAATTACAAAAAAATATGCATCACATTGGGGCATGAGTCCTCTACAGATATCTAAAATTTTATAAATTTTTTTTTTATCATTTTAGTATGGTTAGGGTGGTCAGACAGACACACACTTCTATTTTTTCCTTGAAATTTAAGTACCATTGCATTGAAATTTCAAATTTTTACCAAATAGATTTTTATTTAGAAAAAAAAAACCTAGTAGTTTAGAAACTACATTCAATTTGCTACATATTCTATTCTTACATATTTTTGAAATAATATAGATAACTTATTTAAATTTTTACATCAAGTTGCCTAACTCTTATTTTTCTGAATTTTTTGCCACTTAGGGGCCTGTTTTTTCCATGATGATCCTGCACATACCCAACAATGAAATGGCATGCAAATGTGTAGTATATATCAAAGGGTGAGAGAAATCTTCAAAGTGTAAATGGCCATGTTGTCCTAGCCTACCCACATCAATACCTTGTACACCACAGTCAACCCCATATTCATTATTAACAAATTGCACATGTTGTTGACCCTTCCATCCATATTCAGGAAAATATGAACTCTCTTGAAAATGTATATCAGAATCAATAGTTTGAGGAGGAAGGTGATGAGTGTTCACATATTCAAGTAAAGGGCCAAGACTCCATCATGAAATAAAAATATCACATATCCCCCTTAGATGCATTTTTTGACCTATAAGGAGACATGAAGGAGAATCTAGACACCCCCTACTCGATAGACTAATGGATATCTATATGAAGATAACTTTTAATCTTAGGCCTAGTGAGTCCATGTTCATTGAGCAGTTCATGAGAATATATGAGCATAATTCAATTTATTGGCCTAAATCATTGAAGCCAGTTACTCTAGAATAGATGTGTAGATTGATTGATATCATAGATAAGAAAAGGTATGGGGATGCTATCAATGGTGAATCCAATGGTGATATCATTGATGAATATGGAGAAATTGATCAAACAACACAACCAATAGAGGAAACATGTGCAAGTGAATTTTTTAGTGCTAATATTTTAGATTTGAATGAAGATGAAATGAGGAAAGCCAACTCTTCACCTTAGAGGATGATTGCAATATTGAGGATGTTATTGAGAACACATTGCATGAAGAGTGCATCAACAATGAAGTAAATGAAGAAGCAAGTCCACTTGGCAATGAGCATATAACACATCTAGTTGCAGTTGGGTACCATGGTGACACAATTGATGAAGAAGCATACACACTTGGAAATGATTTTCAAATTTGTTCAAGCCCCTTGTATGGTGAAATAATAGTTGAAAATGAATGATATCTTGTCAAAACCTATGTCAAAACATGATTTTCATGTGTATTCAGATCTATACTACAATGAGGATGAAGCATTTTTTGATAATCAAGATGCTATATCAACTTGTGAAGCAAATGACTTTGTTGATAGGATATGTGCAGGATCATGATGGGCCAAAAAGTGGCGATATGATGGGTATGTGTAGGGTATGTGGTTGACGACTTTTTTTACCCAAAATTGATGATACGAAAAGGGTTTTTAAAGGATATTCTCAGCTTTCCACCAATATAAATTATGCTTTACTTTGAATTTAATAAATAATTATTATTGATTTTCTATTTGAATTACGACTAAAGTCCTGATTGATAGGCTAATTGAAAAACATCTATAGCTTTCAAACTATATCACATTTTTTGAATCCAAAATATGAGTCACATTCTATGCTTCACATAATATAAGATTAAAGAAAACAAAAATTCATGAAGTTTTGACCAAGTTAAGGTGGTCAGACATACGATTTTTTATATTTTTTAAAAGTTGTAATAAAAAAATCATAATTAATTATTTGCTTGGAAAAAAATTACAAAAAAATATGCATCACATAAGGACATGAGTCATCTACATATATCTAAAATATTATAAAAAAATATTATCATTTTATTGTGGTTAGGGTGGTCAGATAGACACCTACTTCTTATTTTTCCTTAAAATTTGTATTACTCTTGCATTGTAATTTCAAATTTTCACCAAATAGATTTTTTTAAAAAAAAAACCTATTAGTTTAGAAACTACAATTTTCTATAGATTCTATTCTTACATGTTTTGAAATAATATAGATAGCTTATTCAAACTTTTCGGGTTGCCTTTCTGATTTTTTTCTAAATTTTTTGCCACTTAAGGGCATATTTTTTCCATGATGATCCTACACATACCTAATAGTGCATCTTATTTGTCATTACTTGATGATCCTGAGTATTTTTGTGATAAAAGTGTAAAGAATACATTAGCAATGCTGAATGAAGAGGCATGTTCACTCAATAGTGAACAAATTTCAAATTTGTTGACAATTGAATATCAAAGATATACACATAAGGATAATTCTAAAGTTTTGTGCCCAACAAAAAAAATTCTTTTACAATGAAGATACTTTGTGTGACAATGATGAGGGAACTCTTGAAGTTGATCAGGAGCCTATGTTCAGACCAAATCATGAGGAGATATATAAATCAGAATTAAAGATCTTTTGCTCACATGAGAAAGATATTGATTTACATATCATGAATGATGTATGTTCAACATTGACTAGTACAAATGTGCATAGAAATGAGTATATGGATCAAAGTATGATGTCACTACCAATTAGTGATATTAAATATATTAAAAATGATTCAAATCAAACCATATTAGAACGTGTTGCTATGACAGATTTCTCAGACTCATGTGAGAAGAATTCAGATGATGGAATGGATGACATAAATGATTATGATTGCTTTACTCCCAATACACCTAGAAGTTGCTTACCTAGGTTGCATCAATGACCCTATAATAATTTTAGACTTTCTATGTGAACTCATGGTCTTAACTATATGGTGAATTATGAGTGTTCTCAATTTTCAACTCAGCTAGGAGATCATTTCATGATGCATGATAGTGACTAGAATGATGGAGGATGTTGCATTGAAAGTGAATATTTTTGTATGATGAAGATGGCAAGATTTTATCACATGATCAAAAATTTCAGATTATGCCTAATTGTGAACTGGAGAATGGTAAAGGAAGTATGGGAAATGCTAAACATAGTGTTATTTTGAAAGTTTCCAATGGCAGTGGATATAGCAAGGCAGATTGCATGAGTATTTTCAAGAGGAATAGATCTAATTAAATCATATAAAAATAAGGTATATGACAAAGGTAAGTTCAGGCCTTTCTTTTGGGTGGCCTTGGGCCATCACTTGTGGTTTGAATTTCAAACCATAATAGATCAGGGGTAGAGGTGATCTTTATGACTTTATTGCTAAATAAGTAAGACACTCTGTCTGCTTCCACTAGAGATCTGAATTATTTCTATGCCTACAAGATGCATACATCCCTAGATGGAGCCACTATTGGAACCTTCAAATTTTGGAAAAATTTGAGGTTCCCGTGATGAGAAATTTGATTGTAGCACTCAAAAAAGGCACTTGTAAAATCTACTCCAGTAACCTGTTTTGAAAAATCATAAATTGAAGCTTGTTCAATTCCATGCCAAATCACTTGACAAGAATGTTTATCTACCATATGTAAGTGTTTACACCTAATTTCAGCTTCTGACGATCAAATTTGATAGGGTTTTAAAGCACCAAGTTATAGGGTTCTGAAAGAGTTTGATGTCTGCACAATGTTAAATCTGCCAAAGAGGTCAAATTTGAAGGCTAATATCTATGAGCTTGATGATTTTCATGACAAAAAAATTGGTGTTCCCAATTTTCCCCATGTTAATGTGCTCCCATGTCCATTTTAAAGATCCCAACATCTTGTTTGATACTTTTTCAAACTCAAAAGCAAATGGATTTTACACAGCTTTGACATCTACATTTCTAGAAAATTTCGCAAAGGTCACTTTTGAACATCAATATTTTGTGAAATAAGTGGATTGGTGAAAAAAAAATTTGCACATGTGTTCATTTGACTTAAATGAACCAATTCCCAAAGTGGTAGGTTCCCAAGAAGAGATCTAGTATTTTTTCAAGATGATGACTTGGTGCTCACTTTAGTTTGTTTTTTATTGGTGCAGTTTTAGAAGTAGCTAAGTAAGCAACTTTGAGCATTGATATCTTGTAATCTTTATGAATTCATGCAAATCCATTAGTAAAATGTTTTCCCATATCATAAATCAACATGTTAGTGCATTTTTGTGGCTCCAAGAGAATGTTTGATCAGTTTTCCATGATGATTCTGGAAGTCATTCAACCTACTTTGATCATAGTGCAAAGTGTGACCAGAAACAACTTTATTGTTCAAATTAGAAAAAGATCTTGTCAATGAAGAGAGGAGAATGTGTAGACTTCCTTTCAAACATGGATCCTAAATCTGATGTCATTATCAGTTTGCAGGAATTCCATTTTTAAGACTATAGAGGTGAATTCTCAAACAAACTTGATGAAGATAATTATCCCTTACAAGAAGACAAGGACATCTAGGATATTACAAAATAAGAATGTTGATCCAGTACTGAAAAATGGAAAATATTTAAGGAGAATATTGAATTTTTACAATAAAATTCTTTTAGGGCATTAGGCCTCTTAAACATATTACTACAATCAAGGACAAGCCAAATTATCTTTGGTGCACAAGTAGAATAAACACTGAAAAAGATAAGCCATTTAAGGAGTAATAAAATTCCTATTCTTGGCATTGTATCTCGAGGTCATGTTGTGTTGGTTTCATCAACAACATCCTTGTAGGAAGGGCTCATGAAAATGTAACAACACAAAGGTATAAGCTTGAGCAGCCTATCTACTTGCAACTAGGGATAAAGGATATTGCTCCATTATACATGACTATTGGATCACCAAATTTTGGGCCACCTTGCAAGTAAAAGGTTGCAGGGATTACAAAAGTCACAATTCAAAATAGTGCCCTAGATTTATTAAAATAACTATCAACATATCAGGTTGGATCAGATGAAGAAGAATTGGAACTTTATATCGACGGGGTTAAAATAATGTGAATTAGGCGTTTGCATCAAAACCCCCTCATAATCAACCTATGACCTGGTACAAAAGAAGAATGCATGCACCACATGAAGATGAATTAGTTTCCTTGGATTTAAGTAGTATGGGAAAAGGTCAAACACAGGTTAATGGTGAGCATATTGACACTACTAACTCTCTTCAAGGAAATTTCTCAAGTACATATGGTTATCGAATAGACATAAGAATGAATCAAATTGAGGAAAAGGTTCACAAAAATTGTGCCATAACCCTAGATCACTATTACATCCCATGGGGTGTCTTCAGTATATATACTTTGTGTTATTGGAAATACATCAAAGGAGAAAAGGAAACCAAAGGAAGGTGATAATATGGTTGAGGAGCCTCCTGAAATACCTTCAATACTGGTATTTTTTGGGTTTAGTGAAGCCCAAATTAGCAAGTTTCTCTCACAATTCGAAATGGTTTCCTTCTTTGTAATTAACTTCTACTGGCATGTGTTCGCCAATTTAGAAGTTGTTTATTTTGAATGGATTTTTCCAATTATTGTTGTTGAGACTATTTTATAAATAAGCTACTAGTTGAATATGTAATCATTGGAAAATTTATAAAGAGATAATCCTTGAAAGTGGACGTAGCCATCTTTGGGAAAACCACTATAAATATCTTGTTCTTGTTTCTGTGATTATTTTTAATCTTTTAATTTCTGCAATTTCTTTTCATTTTCTTCTACAATTATAATCAACAATTGGTATCACAACTCAATGGAGAAATTTGGTGCTAGAAATTGGTGAAGAATTTTTGGAGCCATGGAAGATGCAGAAAAATGGAAGATTGAAAATTTTACAGGTCAAAATTTCAGTCTGTGGAAGGTGCAAATGGAGTCGTTGCTCATCAAGCAAGATCTCTCAAATGCATTGGCTGGAAAAGCCAAAGGGAAAGTTCTTTATCAGATGAAGATTGGGAGAAACTGGACAAAAAGGAAAGAGCTACAATTTTCATTTTTCTATCCAATAATGTTTTATTTAATGTATCAGCTAAGAAGACAACACATGAGTTGTGGGACAAACTCTCTTCAATGTATGAGATGGCATCGGCTTCCAATAAGGTATTCATTATGAAAAAGTTGTATAATTTAAAAATGCGAGAAGGAGGGATTATGTCAAATCATTTAAATGAATTTAATACATTAGTCACCCAGTTAATTTATGTGGGAATTAATTTAGATGATAAGATCAAAGCAATTTTATTACTGTGTTCTTTAGTGAATAGTTGGGAAGGTGTGGTGATGGTAGTGAGCACTTCAGTGGCTGCCAAAAACAAATTGAAATTTGATGATGTTGCAGCTACTCTTCTGAGCGAAGATATGCGGAGAAAAACTCAAGAACCCTCATTTGGTGAGGCATTAACTACTGTAAGTACTGGTAATAGAGGTAGAAGTAAAGAAAGAGGCAAAAATAATAATAGAAGAAGGTCAAAATCTGCACATAGAGATGCACACTATTATAGATTGTAGCCAACATCTGATGAAATTGCATTTGTAGTTGGGGAGCTGAAGGGATTTTCTAAATGGGGTGCATGGCTTAGAGGAGAAGAGACGATATCTAAGTCGGCAATAAAATAACATGATAGAGAAGAGGGGGGAACAATGTTAGAAGGCGACAGTTCACCATTGTTTTTTGAGAAGAAACAACATTTGAAAAGCAAATGGATGAAATGGCAAGAAAGGAACAAAGATAAAATGTCAAAAAACCCATATCGAAGAGACTCCTCCATATTGGAGAGAGTGATTTTTTAATCCCTCCGATATTCCGATGGAACAAGAGGCATACAAGTGACCTGAGGAGTAGAAAAGTGAATATCAACAAAAGAAAAACATTGGTCCCTCCAATAAAATGATTTTGTACAAAACAAATCGAAGAGACTGTGGAAATTCATCTAGTAAGTTTAAGTCCCTCTGATGGAGCCAAAACAGAAAGTGCGTGAATTGCATAAAGTAAAAAGTAAATTTTTATTAAAAAAATCACACTAAATTTAATGTTACTTTGGGGCATATTATTTTGTTAATAATGTAAACTGCAATTATAAAATGTTTCCATTCAGGAGTAAAATTTTTTTACCTTGTGAATTAAGAGAATATAAAAATCTTGGAGTGGGTAGTTATTTTTACCCAAAGAATATTTTACGGGTGAAAATACATACAAGTAAATGTGAGTGCGAAATTACTAGCAAAGGAGGAATAATTATAATCATTAAAACTAATTTTCATGGGATGCAAAATGAAGCAGAGAATTAAATATTTTAGTTGCAAGAGGGAATGGATGAAGGGTCATAACCCTTAAATACAAAAGTATGTATGTAAGATCAAATCAAAACAAAGTTCATAATTAGTAGTTAAGGATAAAAGTTAGTTGCAATCATCAACAAATAGAAAATATAGGAATTACTAGAATATCATTTTCAAAATATGAAAGAAGACTTCTCATATGAACTGTATAAATTTCTGAAGCAAATAAATGGAGAAGAAGCTTTAATCTAGTGGCCAACATCTTGATGTTCAATTATTTGTTGATATTGATTCATATATGTTATCTTTATTGTCTCTAGAGAGGTCTTTCTTTGTTATTCAAATTGAGTGTATCAAGCATATATTGCCTTTGTGTGATTCATGTTGATTGATTTTTGCAAGAAAAAATTAAATCCCTTTTAAGCGATTTCTTTTAATTAGTTTTTTCCCAGAATTAAAATCCTTTTAATTGGTTTCCTTCAAGCAAGAATTAAAATCCTTTCAAATAGTCACAGTAACTTGGGAAGATATCACTGGGATTTGCAATAAGAGCCTGGTATCTAACAACCTTGCACGTTTATACAAGGTATAAACATCTAAAAAGTGCCAAATAATTTGAGTTAAGTTAGGAGGAGGACACATCTATCATACACATGTTGACTCCGCAGCCCAAAGTAGATAGAAAGCACTAGTCATATTCATTATTAAATAATACTTCATAAAAACCTTATTTACACATTCAAGTTTCAAACATTAGGAGTAGGAAAAGCTATCAGTTTTATATCTATTTCATATTTACATGTCAGTGTGGAATGGATTGTCTAAGTTAAAGAGTATACATAACCTTTAAATTCATAATCTACTTAATTATCAAAGGTACACCTGCCTAGGTCTAGAAAACCTAAAGAGCAGGGAGTCCTAAACTGTATTGGTTGACTCCTTTCATTAGCCAAAACATTGTTAAACCTAACCATAGAGCTTAGCATACTCTAAGGGTTTGCAAACTGTAGTTTTGGGAACCAATAGATTGGTGACTCCACTGGGGACAAACCTGAGAGACCATCTTATCGAAGAGTCAAGAATTAAAAATGTAACTACTCTTTAAAAGAAAACTATTTAAACCTAGGGTTTTCATAGTTTAATATGGACCAAAGAGAATAAAATCAAAGAACACAAAAAATATGATTTAATTGAACATCTTACCAATTCACGGTGAGCTAATTCCAGTCCTGTAAGGGTTTGCAATTTTTCTTCTTTTTCAAAGATCTTCGAGTGTTTAGACAAATTTCCAAGCAATTTTTGTGGTGGTAAAACCAAGTGAATGCTCCCTCTCATTCTTCCATTCTAAATACACTGGATATTTTAAATCTTACTGGTGCAAAAGTGGGAGGATAGACTACAGACTGTGAGTGCTAAGTTAGGAGGAAAATAGGTGTTTGGTCTATTGTGATTTAGAGCGAATTACACCTGAATTTACATTTCTCTTCTTGAATGTTTTATTTAATGTGTCGTGTTGTCCAAAATGGCAACCATAAAAAATGGTATAAATATTGAACAAAGCAGTTATAAGAATGAAAACTATCAATGAATAATTGAAAGGAACTACTACAACCTAGAATTACAACTCAACCACATGAACTAGAGTAAAATAATTTTTTAAATAAATATATTTAATATTTTACAAATATAAATAAAAAATGAATTCTCATAAAAATAAAAATATATTTGCACAAAAGACACTTGAAAAAAAATAGAAGTCTGATGATCGTGTAGACGAGCTCCTTTATTATTTTATATTCACATTACTGATATTGACAAGAATCATTTAAACCTAATTACGTAGGAGGCCCCTATCTATGGTGGGTCCTCGAGGGAGTGATAATTTCACCGCCCACCCATAGCCTCATGAACTCAGTCTACACGGCATGTGAATCGATACAGGGAATATTTGCACCTGTTCAACAGATTCGTTGTTAGACTCATATGTATGAATCTATCTTACTCTTGGTTCTGTAGGACTGTTTATGTGTATATGTAAAATTCTTATTGGCTGTTTGATTTTGAATTAAGTAAAATTGTAGTATTATTGAAAGAAAAATAGGGATGTTAAGCCAATGATATTAGGAAAAGAAAAGTTAGATGTAATGAAGTATAAAATTTTCAATTGATGTTTTGTTTTGAATCAAAATAAATATGTAGTATTGGTGCTTCAATTGTCAAATCAACTGTAAGAGATTATGTTGAAAAAGTAGGTTTTATTTTTAAATTTAGAAATAATTTGTTAAAATTTCTATTGAAGTAATGACTTTTTTGTTACATTATTAATGTTGAAAAAAGGTTGATGTAAATGAAGGGTGAAGTTGTCAGCTGACTAATTGACTTCTTGACTTTAACAAGTAAAGCAGTGACATTATTTCATTTCATCGTCAAATCATCTGTAAATATTTATGTCAAGAAGGTAGACTTTATCTTTAAAGTTATAGATATTTTGATGAAATACATATTTTAAGTAAATGCACCCTAAAATTATAAGTGGCAGTGTTAATACATGATATTGAAAGAAATTAAGATGAAAATGAAGTTTAAAATTGTCAATTGACTAATTGACTTTAACATTGACGTTGACTTTGAACCAAAGAAAATTGAATATTATTGCATCAATAATCAAATCGACTCAAATAATTATATTAAGAGATTAATCTTTGCCTTAAAATTTGAAACAAAAATCTTGACTTTCTATTAAACCATCGGTCTTGTAACAAATTCGTTTACCTATTACTGTAATAAGATAATTAAAAGTAAGGAAATCATAGTTTTTGCTGCAATTTTAAATATATAGGAATTTCAACAATATGTAATTTCTTATTTTTCTTTATATATAGAGGATTATCTATATCTTTAGGTGTTACAACACAAAATCATGGCAACCTTCTTTGGGCTGCTGAGTTCGAGGGGCTTTCTATGGCTGCAGTTGGGAATTTTTGTATGGCAGGCCATAAGACCAACTGCCACAATGAGATTGCCATGGGCTTTGCTGAGCACAGGTATACATAAGATTTTCTCAAAGAAAAAAATTCGCAATGATTATTTTGTGTTGTTATCAACAGATTACAATGACACAGCTGATGCAAACCAGTTCTTGGCAGAAAACAAAGTTAAGATTAATGAGGATCCCTTAGGTGACTCATCAGTTATTGTCTTCCGGTATAACAAAACTCATTACATATGTGACAGTCAAAAGGCTAGCCAGGTGAGATTGTTGATTGCTGCTGAGCTTAATGGTGTGCCTATTGTTAAAGAGTATAAAGTTGTAAATGGTTTCATGGGTGTGTGGAATTTGTGCTCAGCTGATGAAGCCATAAGATTGTGTTTGCCCTCTAAAAGGTTTAGATTGTCCTTCAGGAAAACATTTAGGTTCTGTTTGGTAGAATACATGCCCCTTATTGTGGACACTTACTGGCTATCAAAAGTGTTAAGTGGTATCCCCTTGTATTTGAATGCTAATGGTGATGAAAGCCTGTCATCAATATTGACATTAGTATTAATCCTTCTGGACTTCACTTATAACATTTGGGTTCCACTACTAGAGAAGGCATATCTGATCGCTGTCAGATGTGTACAGTTTTTACTGTCAACTCTTGGTCCAAATCTAAGGATTATGTTATTTTACCTGCTGAGCAACTTTGACAACAAATATTTGCCCTGCTCAATTGGTGATTTTAAGGTGAAGATCAAGAAGACTGGAGCATTCTATACAACCGACAACACTATCTTAAATTGTCCAGTTAAGTGGATAAGTAAGGTAAGATTTGATGAGATTGATATAAGCAGTGATCATTTTGAGTTACAGGCAAGTGCTTTCAGGGTGCACCTAACCATATTACAGCGCAGAAACAATTTTGTAGAATTTGAGCTAAGGCTTCTTGATATTCTGTTTAGTCTTGTCAAGGTCAGGTATACAATGAGCGTGCATAACTTTAAGACTTATATTGGATGCTGGAAGTTCCTAAAGGAAGGTGATATTGGTTTGGTTCAAACTGTTGATAAGGGCATTATAAACAACATGCATTTATTTGGGCTTGAGGACGCCATCAACCTCTTTTGGGGCAGTGATATCAACGTCTATAAAGTTGATATTGGTGAAGCCTATCATTTCATGGTTGCTGGAGAAAATGAGAAGAAATTTATTACTTGGCCTGGTTATAAGCTTTAGGAAGGTTTTGTTTTGGTCTTTCTTCAATAAATATTAAGAAGTCCTCTTATCTAATGTCCTCTTATCTAATGTAAGGATGCTTCTTACTAAAGGAGATTGGATCCCTCAATCGATCCCTTTTATATTCTTCTATTTTATTTCATCTGTTTCTGGTTTTATTTTGCTCGATACAAAATCTGAAAGGAATTGCAGTGTACTTTCAGATCAGCATTTTTATATTGTGACTGCTTTTCTATTAGTCCCATGAGGAATAGCTATAGTCTTCTGTTTTATTAATAGTGATTCTTATAAATTTAAAAACTATCTAATAATTTCTGTTTTATATCTAAATTTCTTTATTTAAAGAAGTTCTTATAGTCTTCTGTTTTATTAATAGTGATTCTTATAAATTTAAAGACTATCTAATAATTTCTGTTTTATATCTAAATTTCTTTATTTAAAAAAGTTCTTTAGTTGATAGTGCCTGTCTTCCATACAACGTGTTTATAAAGAATGGGTGCGCTGGCTTGCTTTCCACACAGAATCTCAAATTTTTACCCAGTACAGTTTTATCTTAATTCTTCATTGCTGGAAGGGATTTATACATTCTGAGCGAAGGAGAAGTATTGGCAGATGAGATATTTATGAAATGTTTTGTTTTGATCTTAGCTAAGCTTTTTAAAAATCACTTTTAAGTGTCTTAAATAAAAATTTGAAAGTATATTAATAAATATTTTCATGATAAAGTATCTATATTATTAAATGGTATTT
>VDFB02150502.1:0-26902 GCA_007258455.2 Sequoia sempervirens
CAAAATTAAAAGCAATACACCTAATCCTACTGATGGAAAGTAGTATGTTGTCCATTGAAAGTCAAAACTTAAAATGGCATACGTTAAACAAACACAAGTCAGCAAAACTAAAACAAGATAGCCTTCCTATGATCCCACAACAATTGTCCCCAGCACACCTTCATCTAAACAGAGACTAGGAAAAAATATATATTTTAGTTAAAAGTACAAAGGTATAGCCCTTACATGTAATAAAGACCTAAAATTCAAAATTCAAAAGAACATACTTGAAGTCCTTTGGGAAGGATGAAAATATCAAAAAAGATAAAAGAAAGCTATGTTACTATTAGATATCATCAATACTAAAGTTGAACATCCGCAATGCCTATATATGCTTGACAATTCAAGAAAAAAATTATGATTACAAAACTAAGAATTAATTCTCATGAGCTACATAGCAAAATCAGCTGATAATCACTCCCAAAAAACACATTGAGAAAAAGAATTTGCAAGCTGCGTAGCTCAAACCAAATAGAAGATGAAGCTCAATTTTTTCCTAGAATACCCATCATACAATGATCTATGAGATGCTTATGCATATATCTATAATGATATAATCATAACTTGGATTATGAAATTGTAATTTAAGACAACCAAACTAAGCTTGGTAATCTATTTTGAATGTAAAATCCCACTAATCCATAATCTACACAAGTAAAAACAGTTTTAGTGGTTCAAGTTTTCTTTCAACAAATATGGTGTTGAAGTTCATTCCACTCTCAATTTTATCTCTTTTTGAGTTTTGTATTTAATTACTTATAACTTCTATTTGTTTCTAACAAGTTACTTCTATGCCCAAGCACTTCAATCAAGAAGAGTCCAAGGATTGCTAAAGCACTTTGGTTGGGAAGACTCCAAAGATTGAGCAAGTTGGTATCTATTGGGTCCCAAAATCATTGCTCACCCTTCTAGAGGGATCAATCCACTTCAAGGCTAAGGAAAAGTTGTTCTTAAAGGGTGAATAAATCAACCCATCAACAAGTGAGGGATGACAAGGCAATTGCTGAGAGTAGATAATCTCCTCTTCACTTTAGGCTCAGCTAGACCCAAGGAGGTATTATTGAGCAGGTTGGTATCTATTAGGTCCCAAAATCAATGCTCACCCTTCTAGAGGAATCAATCCACTTCAAGGCTAGGGAAAGGTTGTTCTTAAAGAGTGGATAGATCAACCCATCAACAACGAGAGAGTCATGACAGGTTGTTTTCTGAGAGTGGATAATCTCTTCTTCACTCTAGGCTTAGCTAGACCCATGGGGGTATTCCTAGAGATATCCTTAAAAAGATTAATCACAACTAAGGATAGTAATTAGACAAACTTGCAATAATATCCAATATACACCCGGCCTCAAAAGTTATCACTAGACCAAGGACTTTCCTACTACACATATAGCCTCTATTAAGCTAACGAAAACATTTAAGACATGATTCTCTAAGGATAAAGACTCTTGAAGCTCGCTAGAGATGTTTCCCTAGGAATGATACCGAACATGAAATGCACATAAACTAACTTCCTAGTCCTAAAATACTGGTTAAAGATGTTTTTCATTTTAAGTGCATGGAGAATCATTATTTCCAAGACTAGTGCCTTATGTTGAGTTACAAAGTTGCAATTTACTAGATGAAACAACACGTAGAGATAACAAAAGAAATATGATATCAACAACTATACATGCTTAATAATTCGACTACAAACTCCAAAAATACATATGCAATATAGAAATGACCATTACAAATACAATTACTTTGAATGTCGCAAATTTCATCAAATTTGTATTACAATCACACTAGCAAATGTGCGAGAGAAAACCCTAGGTTAGAATGTTGTCACAATTCACCACTTAGGAGTTTTCTTGAAGATCTTGTTGACGTGATTTTCGTGATCGCACCAACACAAAATAAAGTCGCCAACGGCTACTCTATCCTCTCTTGAACAAAGTTTCTTGCATGCTAAGATTGCGAGATAGATCATACATTTAACTCCAAGGTTCCTTTATGCAATAGAATACCCTCAGTTAGCTCGATGTGTTTTGAATGCAGTGTGACTGTTAAAACTTCGAGAATGCTGAGAAAAAAGCTCCAAATTTCACACTTACTAAAAATAGTAAGTAACCGGAATCTGATGAAATTTCAGTGGAAGCGTGCTGGAAGCATACCGACATCAATGTCAATCTCTATTTTCAACTTATTCACTTCGTTTGACCTTGAACTGACCAGGAAAGTACAAACCCTAATTTTCAGACTTGGCCAAATTCATGTTTAAACTCAGCGACGGGCACAATCCTCGAAAGGCAGACATCAGAAAAGAGACAGAGACAGAGATAGAGAGAAAAACCAAAGCCAAAAAGACCAGAATGGAGCAAAAATTAGGGGTCCCCATTTTGAATGGGGCGATGTTGTGAAAAGGTCACAACAGATCTACATATAACCAAGGAGACATTCATTTATAAATATCTGCTACACGTTAGCTACCTCTTTGTGGTTTGCAAAATGAGTTGCTCAACAGGCTAATGGACTTGCAAGATTTGAAACCCTAGAAGATGCTCAAGGCTTGCAATCGCATGGAAATAGAGAAACGATTGACCATTCTGTCAAGTAAACACATATTTATAGTGCTTTGCTTGATCACTTGAATCCTTGCGAGAATTCGACCAAGAGCTAGATGTCATTAATGTGGCATGTGAAACAAGTCAAAATCCCATGAAATCTGCCAAAATGGCAGCCTAGAGTTGGCATGGAAATCATCTACATCAAGAACTCAATCATTGCATTAATGGTAGCATGGTGTTCATCATCCATAGTTGATTTTGAACTTAGATTCACACCTTTGGGATAAACAAGAATTTTTGGACAAGAAAGACCAATCTAGTAGTTACGAGAGTCAAATTGGGCATTAATGATGCTTCTAGAAAGATTTGATGAGTTAAGGGGACCATCTGGAAGAAATTTAGAAGTTTGACGAAGACTAGAGGTGAGAAAGGAAGATGTTGGATTTTCTTGCAAAAGAAGACTTTTTAGAACTAGATATTTGAAACGAAGTCCAAAAGTACCTTGAAATCCTACAAAAAAAGTGAAAAGAGTGGATGAAAAGCCTGGGAGAAAATGCAAAAAAAAAGTATGTGGAATTGGACATCAAGACGAGATGTCTAAGTAAGAAACTAGATGTCCAAAAGTCAAGTTTAACTCCACACAAGAATAAATGAAAGACAAAAGGCATGATGAGTGTTTTGTGGGAATTTGATGCAAAAGTGGATGTTGGAGGGATCTAAATATTCAAAACATGTGCAAAGGAGTCTAGTGAAAGGGAATGTAAGGAAATGTGTGAAATGGGAGTGAGGAAGGACTAGAGGTCAAGATGAGAGACAAACGTTTGGATACCTATCAAAATCTCGTAAATGATGAATAGGATGGGAAATGGAAGGAATTTGAAAGAAGCAATAGACCTTGCGGAACTTTTAAGCAAAACTAGACATTGGGACCAAATATTGGATTGGTAGGAAATGTCCAAATGTCCACTAAATGTCCACAACTTTGTAAAAGCACCAAAAGACAACCAATAACATCTCATAGTTAGAATTTTCTTGGATTTTGGCAACTTCCAACATATGGTAAGGATCTAAAGGATGACGAGGAACAATATATATGCAATTTTGACCTAGGGGGACCCATTCAAAATCTTCTTAAATCAGTTATAAGTGATGAACAAAATGAGGTCTAGATGCACAAAGGGCATGGGACATAAGCAAATTTTGACAATGTCAAATTGAGTCCCAAGATTGGCTCTAGTTGGAGACACGTATCTCTTGCGAGCACAACAATAATTCATATCTCTAGTAGCAAACCACAAAAATGGACACAATGAGGGGGCAAAGACAAAGACAAATACACTTCATCATGACCAAGAGGGGTCATGGTTGCACAAAGAAAAAACACATAAAACAAAATATGTACAAGGTAGGGCCATCACTTATAAGAAGTAATAATCAATCCATGGTGTCATGAACCATCAACTTCACAAGATACCAAATGAAATTCTTGAGGGCATGCACAATCATTATTCTCTTCAGCAACTTTATATGTCCATGCCACGAGCCATATTCTTCCCTATTTTGAGCATTTGAGCAACAACCCATTATGATCTTTCCACAATAAACAAGTATGTACCAGCACATACCTTAGGGACTACAGATTAAGTGTTCCTTGCTGTTGTCATTCTTTCTAGGGGGACAATTTATGTTCTCCAAGCAAACTATATCATTCTTGTACCCTAGATCAATCTTGAGGCGACAAAAAGCAATACATACTTGAAACTTACCTATTGACATTTGTTCCATCTGGACTTGCACCTTGCCTAGTAGGGACTCCAACATATTGCAGCATCATATGCACTAGCAGCACCAAGTCAATTGGCATATCAACTCTCCTTGACGAATTAGCTCAAATGAGCTCCTAACAACAGCTTCTTTGGATGTTTATTAATCAACCCATGGTGAAAACCTCCATTTGTCATCATATAATGACTTGCTAATAAGTGCAATAGATTGTTCATATCCATCTTCATTATTTTGAAGCACAATAGTAAAAATAGTATAGAATGTGGCAAAGGGGAAGAGTTAGAAAGGTTGTGTAGTTAGCACTTACCAAGATTGGTGCATCTTGAAGATCTTCTTCAATTTCCACATATGCTTCAATAGGCTTCTCACTCCAAGTGACTGATTCCTTGTTCAAATCCTCAACAAGAATGAGGCAAAGGAAAAAATCAGCAATGGTTTTGTCTTGTTCATCATGACGTCCCAAGAGGAAGTTAGGATCAACATCAAAGGATGGCATTTCATTCATGATGTTGCAGTTGTCTTCAACAATGTGCAATGATCTATCTTCTCCTTCTAGGTTAACCTCCTCATAATATGATAAGTCTATTTGATCATGTGGGAAGATCAAGTCATTTGCACCAAGAATGCTAGGCATGACTTGGCTACAAGAAGGAACACTTGGTTATTTCTTCTTTTCCTTGTCTACACATTGTTCATCCAATGGCTAGGACCGAATTGGTTGTGCTTCATCATGAGCTTTTGACACATCTTTCTTCTTAACTATTGTTGTGCATGTTTTGCACACACGCCCGCCACGGGCAGGGACCCCCCTCTTTTGCTTGGGTCAGGTCGTTTTGACCTCGTTTCGTTTCGCACACCCTCGTTTCCTAGCCTAAGTTGGCCCTAAGACTAAAAACGATCAATTTCATGATGGCCCAATTCACCTACCTAAGTTTAACTAAGTCCTTCACCCTTGCGGGCTCAGTCTCGCAGGTTGTCGTTTGTTTTTCACCCGGCGTCCGTTGACCCTTGCAGATCTGCATTTGCGGGTTTCCCTTGGCCATTCGTCGTTTTGCTCCACCATTTGCTTGCGGCCAAGTCCCGACGTCTGCCCGGTGGGCGGACCCCGGACCCATGTTTTCCCCCGCGTCCTTCATGCTCTACAAATCCGCTCTTGCGGATCGCCCTAGGCGGGACTCTGTTCCCATTTTACCGTTTTCGCAGCAATTGATCTTTGACATCCGCCCACGCGGCGGGCTTCGCAGTTGGTCCTTCTATCTTCACCGTTGCTACAAAACCAACCGACCCGTTGCTTTAAAATGCCTAAGCCCAAACGTTTGCAGGTCTTTGCGCGCAATTCGCCCTACCTGACCTCTGTCACTTAACGGCTAAGCTCCATTTAGTCCATGACTTCCAGCGAGTCCACCCTCGTAGACCGCTGTTCGCGAAAGGTCGTCGCCCCGGCCCGCTTACAACGGCAAACCTTCGTCGCCTCCCCGCTATGCGGGCCCGCAATCCCTCAACACCATCATTTTCTTGCGGGTCTCTCCATGCCTCTCACCATTTTTTGGCAGCATTCCACAAGCATCGTCCAGCCTCTTCTTCACCCAACTATAGTTCTCCACGTGGGATCGAGGGCCTACGTAGCCATTCAAACAACAACCCTCTTTGTTGCGGGCTCCGCACCTCCTTCGGCCACCTTTTACATACGACATCACCACAATGGTGGAACCCACAACGCGGGGTTCCTTCTTTCTCACGCCATTGTTCTCATGGTTTTCCCATGCCATCTCCCTGCACACATCCACCCGTAGGCTTGGCCTTGCGGCAGCTCTGTCTGCGGAGTCCATAACATCAGACCCGGGATTCAGTCCTAAGGATAGACTTCATGTTGATTGACGTAGTGAAACCAAACAGGCAACCCCCTACGCGACATGGTTAAGCAACGATTTAGGGGTACTAACGCTAGATATGATCGCAACGGTGGGATCACGATGATGACCTCCCTCAGTGTGCGTAGGCATAGGAATGCTCGCAGATATTGAACCATTCGATGATGCTGTGAAGAAATTTAATGAGCATGAAGGTTGTGGGTCTGAGAGTGGTCGTCGTCGTTACATGAAACACGTCTTAAGTTTTTCACCTGGGGTGCACCGCATAAAATAATCAATTCCAAAGCTTTGTAAATAGATGTTTAAAATGATGGGCAATGTCGCTATTTGGACCGATATAATTGGGCATAATGCGGGCTAATGAGCTTTATTCCATGCCTTCAAGACGAGAGTACCAAATATTGATAAGGTTGTTGGATGATTGATATGGGCGGTTTGAAGAGTGATTAAAACAATGCACCCCGCGTTCACTGGGAGAAAGCCGATAATGGTAATGAATGAAGAGACTCAGATAAATATGTATACCCCAAGCAAGCAGACGTCATCAAGCGATTAGCGTCCTCCTTGCGTTCTCTTTGACGAAGGCCACACATGCGAGTTCCACACTATACGACGCTGCCGTCTCCTTGACCGTTGGCAGCAGTAATTTATAAACGGCCATGATACTGCCTCCTCCCGCACATACCACTTAACATTCCCCTTGAGGAGAATCTCATCTTGACAAACAAAGCTTGTAACAATGGGCTTGAGGAATGGGTGTACGAGTTCTGAATTATTGGACTCCTCTTTTGAATTATCTTCCTCTTCGTCTGTCATTACCTTTTATGCAGAGCTTAGTTTTTGACGGAGCGGGTGTATCCATGGGACGGGCAATAACTGTAGATGCAGTAAAGCCATCCCTTGTCCTCGACCAACTGCTCATCGAACGAGTTTTTTATGACAATCCATCACATGATAACAAGGTGTCTAGCAAGTGGTTTAAATATGTGGTTAATATTTAGCGTTGTCGGGTAACTCAACATAGAAATAATAACATTGTGCCTTGTGCATTCAACGTTGATCACCATTGAGTCATCTCGTCTACTTGATCTAGCAAGGGACGCCTGCACCTAATATGGGTGGCCGTGAATTCTTTCTTTACGAGTCTCGCCTTAGTCGTTACCATTCTTCCTGACTTTGTCACGCGGACGTTAATGGGCGGGGCGCCATAGTCACTTTGTTGTTTTCTAAACAGCAACCCGGTGGTGGCCGTCCGCACCTACATCCCCGACAACGTGCGCACACGCGGAGTCCACTTCCCGGGAGGCCGTCTCATTTGGAACGCCATCCCAACCTTTGGTCGTGCACTCAAATTCCGCCCCTTGTCTTCATCACCACGACTGGTAGAGCATTTCGCTGTGGGGAAGATAGCCAACTATAAGTGATGTGGTGTGGGGACGGGAGGTATATTGATCTATAATGGGAGAATGATGAGAGGTGCAGGGTGTTGGATCATGCTACTGGAGCGACTCTCATGGGCAGCTGTGGTTTCCTCACTGTCCTTGCAACTTCAATATTCACGACCTTCTCTCATACAAGTTTCGCACCCCACAGTGCCACCGTTGCTTTCACTATCATTAATGGCCACTCCATCCTGGCATCCCACTCCCCACCGCCTATAGACCTCCAACTCGTAGGACCTAGTTCCACCTTAGCCGCTCCTCATGGCATTCCCACATAACGCTGCCCTCTTGCACTCTAGCAAGCTGTGTCACAACTTCTTATGCCCGCGAAACAAACTTTATATTGTTGGAGTGGCTCTGGACTAAAAGAAAAATGGACATAATTACCATAATCAAATGATAATCGGCCCCGTCCTCAAGCCGCAATTGCAGTTCGAAGGGGAGGATAACAATTGGATGGAACGAAGGAGGTCGTCCTCTAGCAAGTTACAAAGGCGTCATCGTTAATTTAGTAACGTCTGAGCAGGAGCACGAAGAATGTCGAAGAAGATGACGCCATAGTTTGCACAGGCTAGGGCATCATATTGGAATGATTATTCAACGGGCATGTAGCGGCAACTTTAAGAGCAACTCAACCGGGCATTGTAAGATTATTAAAACAGGATGTCCATCTTTTCTTCTTATGAAGGCAACAGCGATGAAGACGATGTGGGGAGAAATAACTCGCCGGTGCAATTGGACGGTGCCTTCAAGATGGTATCACAAGTTTTGTTTTATACATCCATAGCACAGGAATTACCACCCACGAAAGGTTCAAGTGGATGGGAATTATAGAAGCAGAGAGCCGGCACACTCAACAAAGGCAGGATGATGTCTGTTCTGTGGAAGGTATCACGTGGGGAGCTGTCGATGCTTCGCCGTTTTTTAACAGCATCCTAGCCATGGCCATCCGCATTAATGTCCCCGATGTCCTCCTCCTCCACATGGCCCGTGGCCCTCATGGCCATCTCTCTAAAGGCGCACTCCCAACACTTTCCCGAGGTCATCGATGAGACTGGCGTGATTATAAAAAATAAGCAAGTCAACAAATCATGGACATTGGTAAGGTAACGAAAGATTCAAAAGGGGGTTGGATGGAGACTCATGCATAAACGTTTATATCAAGCAACACGGGGGAATGTTAGCGGATAGGATGTCGTGAGCTTTTAACGATGTAGTGTGGGGGGCATAAGTTGGCCCCCAACCTTGCAAGATAGGAGATACAACAATGATGAGGGATGGTGGTCAAAGTAGCATGGACGGATCTGAGATAGCATTGCTTGGGCAAGTTTGGGCCGATGGGCTACGAATGTGAATCATGGATCGTAGGGAGTGTCATTCGAATGGGACAAAGGCTGCAAATGTTAGGAGAGCAAAGTTAGAGTGAAGTAATATTACCTTGCAAACTTCTATGACACTGGCACTATGGTCCAATCGATCGTTTGAATGGTTTACCTTTTAAATTGAATTCTAAAACATGCTTACGAGGCCAGTCGGGCGGGAGTTCGTTTGCCTTTGGCCTTGGTGATAACAGCATTTCAATCCCGGCATCCCGCAGCCTCGGGCCCGACGGAAGTCTCATGTGCGGAACCCGCAACTCTCGTCGCCGCAAAAGTCGTCTCCTCCTAGGATGTTCTATACGCAGCTTGATCGCATTATAGTTCCGCAATAGGACGTTCGCATACTTGGAGGAATGATGATTCCTAATGGATGTAGGAAGGATTAAAACTCACCACGACAAAGCTACTGAAATAATAGATGATCGGTTGTGGGCAATTCCATCGCACTCACTACCCTAGTAAAGTAAGATAACGTTTTGAAGGTTGATTTTGGCCTCATAACGAGTAAATGTCAGAATCAAAGGACGATACACTACTGGAGATTAGGGTGGGCTCAATGTGGCTAGCGGTGGACTCCATGGTTATCAAGCTCAACTATGAAACGAGTCCCATTTAGCTAAACTAATGACGGGACATTTAGAGTTCAAGTGGGAGGAACAATGAGGCAGACTCATATCAGATGTATGTCTGGCTCGAGGCAAGAGGTCAATGGTGTGCAGGGCTTGTTCCAATGAAGGTTGTAGTTTTCACAGTTGTTTCCAAACAGAAAATTTATAACGGCGGCCCCTCCTTGGTATTCTTGGACTGAGCAAGTAGGTAGTGCAACCATGGATTTGTTAAAAGGGGAGATCGTGAGATAGCTTTGTCATAATGGTAACCATTCACTAAGAAAGATGAGTAAACAGGCGGAATTCGATTCAAATTGTAAAAACTTGTACAGATTGAGGTGGTTATAAAGAAAGTTCACAAGTTTGATTTGGGAGGTTGGGACCTTATGGCGGGTCGAGTATGACATGACATCTTTGGCGAATTGCTCAATAGCAGAAGTTGAAGCCTGTGCAACAATGGTCATCCTAGGTCCTGCATTTTGCTCGATGCTTTCCTCCTTCTGAACTTCACCTCTGTATGACATGATGAAACTATTTGGGCCCGCACATGGTCATTTTGAAGGTGGAATCTTGAAGTATGGCAACCACGCGAATCATAAAGGATCAAGGATGTTTCATAATATGAGCTTAAAATAAGAGTGTTAGGAGGCAAAAGAGGATATTGGTCTAGCTACCTTATGAGAGATTCATGGTAAACTACCTTTTATGATTAAGTTTTAAAGCTTCATTCTAATTCTTTTTTTTCCTATGTGCAGGCACAAATATATAAGGAAGGTGGTGCAAACTAAAACTTGTTGAGATGGCCCGCATACGAGTGCTTATCATAAATTAGCCAAGGGATGTCTTCGCTTCCAAGGGCCTATAGAACTTGCTGATGTGATTTTTGTGACCGCACCAATCAGCAGAACAAAGTATCCAAAAGCTACTCCATTCTCTCTTGATCAAAGCATTTCGTACGCTAAGATTGCGAGAGAGATCGTACGTTCAACTCCAAGGTTCCAATAATGCAATGGAATACCCTCAGTAGGTTTGTTGTGATTTGTTGTTTTCACGAGGGGACTTACACAATTAGTCACAAATACTTGGCAGCTAACAACAAATTAATGATGAAGGGGATTTTCGTGTGTGATGCGAATGATTTGGCAATAAGGTACGAATTTCCTAAAACTAACCAAAGATGTACTTAATTGAAATGAGTGCAGGGTTTAGAAAGTCTAGGTTCTATCCTAAAGGAAGACGTGGGATCAATCTTAACAGACTTCAACCAGACTCTGCTTCGCCTTGCGTCGGACAGCTTCTACAAAGTCGGTGCAATCTTCAAGGGAGCAGCGAGAGGTTTTCAAGTCACAGTTCAACATAAAGACACCATCAAGACGATGCATGCCAAGACGTGAATCATAACCAAAGTTAAGCTTGTAAAGTTTTCCAGTTGACCACACAAGGCAAACTTGCCGTCAACAAGCTGCTAGTGGTATGGATTAAAAAGAAGCTGCCTTGATTAAACACCACAATCCACAACTAGCATCTACTTGCATGAAAATGAAAATTATTCTAATCTAAACTACTTGAAGTAGAAGGGGTGAAGAAATCTTGCTAGCTGCTCATAACAAAAGACACCATCAAGACGATGCATGCCAAGACGTGAATCATAACCGAAATTAAGCTTGTAAAGTTTTCCAGTTGACCACACAAGGCAAACTTGTCGTCAACAAGCTGCTAGTGGTATGGATTAAAAAGAAGTTGCCTTGATTAAAGACCACAATCCACAACTAGCATCTACTTGCATGAAAATGAAAATTATTCTAATCTAAACTACTTGAAGTAGAAGGGGTGAAGAAATCTTGCTAGCTGCTCATAACAAAAGACGAATTCACCATCAATGAAAGCTCTCTTTATTATGATAGTTTTCACAACAATCTCTTACAAAGTTCTCAAGGGAAAACTTTCCTTCTCCTTCAAACTATGCTATGCTAACAAACTATTCTAAGCTATCTCTCTGCTCTAACAGAATGTCTACTCTCTACTGATCTAGTGTCTAATATAATGATATACAAATGAGGGGGGATGCCCCTTTTATAGATGGCCCAGTCCAATGGACAGCTCAAATTACAATCAAATGAATGGCTCAGATTAAGCCACATCAGCCCTAACCCCAAAAACTGTCAAAATAAGGAGTGGTACAATAAATGAATCAAAAGATTCCCACTCACTCCCAAATAGCAAAGGCAATTAATGCCCACTATCAGTCGTCTAGAAGGTCATCATCCAGAAAGGCGTTTCCATTCTCCTTCTCCTTGGCTACAAAATCAATGAATCTGGTTAGCACAGTTTCGACCTCCTGAATCAAGATAGGCGGAATATGATCAAGTTGAAATTCTAACATTGTAACTACCTGCCCATGCCGCGTACAAGACTTTCTCCAAGCAACTAAAGCATCCTATGTATTCTGAATAATGCTTGAGAAAGTTGAGGTGTTCTCAAAGTCATTCTGGACAAAAGTCTTCACCTCTGAAAAGAAAGGTGGCAGCTTGCTCCTCAAACCATCAGTAGTCACCTCCTTCGAAGTCATCCTCCTAGCAAATATAGCCTCTAAAGTGTTCAGGACTCCATCAAGAATGTTTGTCATGGCTTTTCTGACTCTGGCCGAATCTGCCTATGTCGCATCAAAGAATCCTCAGCCTGTGACCACTAAAGAGTACCAGCTGGCAAAATCATACCTATCACCCTCCTGTATCGCGCCTCCCTCAATCAACATCTATAAGGGAGTATGCATCAAAGCCTCCAAATGCTAAATAACCTTAGTCTAATAGATATGAGCATCGCCCCAAGCCTGATCAACTGCATCCATCTGTGCCGCAATGCTAGAAGCCTGCTGATAAGCATGAGCAAAATCCTCCATAAACTTTTTTGTTTCAGCACGAAAGCCAGCAACCCACTTATCTGCTTCTTGTGCCATCTTCCTCAAATCTTCCAAGCCGCTAACTGATTCTCTAGGCAACTCAGCTGGAAGCTCAATCGCCGGATTCTCCTATCCACAAGGACGAGACAAGTGTTGCACGTATCCTATCAAAGTCTTGTGCTCCTTCTTTAATTTCTTGTATTTTCCTTCAATCCGGAGCAATCTGTCCTTGAGTGCCTAGTACGAGCTATCACATTCCTCAATTATTTGTGCTCCTATGGGGCGACCTAATTCCATGGTGGTGATCACATAATTTTCTGGCACAGCCTCATCTAGATCACACTCAATCCTTGGCACGACCACGTGAAGGGTGCGAGAGCCATTCTCTTCTGTTGAAATCTTTGAAAAACTTTCTAGCTCTCTTCTTTGTCGGAGGCGCGCTGATCCTACTCAGGAATTCCTCCATTTCAACTGTCGGATCAGCCTCTTCACTGGGGCTCCTTCTCATCCTGTCTTTGAGCCAATCTAGTACTACGTGCTATAGGTCGGAAATAACAAATGGTTGCTCATCCCTTGCTGCTTCTTCACAAACTTCCTCTCTAACTTCATCCTGACAGGGCTCATTGGCTTCCATGAGCTGAGAATCTCCTAAAACTTGGGCCTCCTGTCCTATAACTGTATCATCCTCTAATGCTGCCTCAAGCTCATGCTAGAAGCGTGTATCTGTAGCAGTTTCTTCATCCTCTTCCTACTGATTATCTCTGGTAGGTGCATTGACACTGTGGCCAACGGATTCTCTTCGGGTGGTTGATTTGCCTCCTGTAGTTCCTATTCTCTATTCAATATATTTCTCTGATCAACAAATAGTGAGACTTGTATACTTGGAGAACGTGTCTCCAATGGCGTAGGTGATTCTACTACAATTCTCGGAGGCTCTAGCTGAACTAGCTCTTTCCTTCGAGACTCTGGAGCTCGAGCAACCTATTTCTTCTTTGCAGCAGTTGGCGTCCTATGATCTCCCATCAAATTATAAGTCAGAGGAATTGACCTACTCTTCAGCCTATTCACATGCCTCTCAACCCATCCTCTGGTGAATGTCAGGACTGGTATGCAAAGTGTGTCCAAATCCGCAACGGCTCCGACCAATCTATAAGTGGGAGCACTGTATCCCTCACTGCCTCATAATCTGGATGAAGAACGTTCATGTCCTCGTCCACCTGGTCTGGTACTGGAATAATCTCACACTCCCTAATCATGCTCAAAGGTAGTCTCGAAAACATCCTTCTTACTTCAGCCTCATCCAATGCACCAGCCCAGTAATCTTCAATATTTGCCTTATGCCTAAACTCCTCTGACAGTATCCAACTGATATTCTTGTGGGGGTCATAATGTTGCCTGCTGGTGTGATAAGAAAGGTGGAAAAACTGAAGCTCATTTTCAGCTTCCTTGGCTGCCTATAGTGAAGGACACACTTTGTCTAAATTTCCCATGATGATTGGGAAGTCAAGTCCTCCCTTCTTTTTCTTCTGAATTTTATCATAGGCAATGAGTTGCCTAGATATTTCTAACATCAAGATCCTATTTGTAGGGTATTTGGGCAATCTATACGGGTATGAAGAAAACCCTTGCAGCCTAATGTAAGTAAATTTTGGAAATTGGATGAACCAACATCCGTACCTTTCTATCACCTCTTGAGCTTCCTTCGAGATCCTATGATGAGTTCTTTGCTGAAGTGATCTTGTTATGTGCATGGTGAAAGCGTCATTGACTCTCTTGTAATGAGATGTGCTTGTCAAGTGCAGCTACGGACAAGCCTCATGAATCTTGAACTGTTGAGAGCCACACCCAATAGGCTCCTTGTATGATATTCCCTTGTATTTCGTCATATGAGCCAACATGTAGATGATGTATGAGCCCATATAGAATGTTTTTGTTCTTCTTAAACTCCGGAGCTGCTCGTGCAAATTATCACTAATCATCACTGCCCAGTCAATATGCTACTTGCCTTCCAGCACGAGGTTGATCTAATAAAACATCCAAGGCTCAAAGATGAACGCTTGAGGACATCCTCCAACTCTACTGAGCATCATAATCAGATCACAATACTCCTGCTTCAAATCATCTGAGATTATTTGCTTCAGCAACTTTGGGCAAGTGGGCTTGGGCTTGTTCATCCAACGAGAGTTAATCATATCAGCACATTTTTCAAATGTTGAAGCATACATCCGCTCAGCACGTTCTCTCGTCTTGTAGATCATCTTCTCATGTGAGGGAATCCCAAATGCTTCGCCAATAGCTGTAGGCGTGAGGTTGGCGAACAACTTGCCATCTGGTGAAGTGATAATCCTTCAGTCTGGATTGTAACAATTAGCACACTCTATGATCAGCTCCGGACACTGGATTGCTGATGGAAAACCAGCAGCTGCATATAGTCCACTCCTGACAATATTGTGAGAAGTGATCGAAGCACGATGGCCTCCAATTCCTATCATTCGACATTTGAAAGCCTCTATATTGAAAGAACCCAAATTTGTGTCGGCCAACTTGCCCAGCTTCGAAAAGAATTTTGACTCCGACAAAAATGACTTGCTCAGCTCCCTGATCACAACCTGTTTGGACACATTTGCCTTGTTGGATTCAGCATTGTATTCCTTGCCAATCGCTCTTACTTCAACCATTCTGCAAAAACAAAAGATAGTCATTAGCAATTTAACTTAGAAAAATAAAATCTCATTGGGGTTGCCAGCAGAGTTTTGAAAATGAGAAGCTGCAGCACTATATTTCAACTTCAAACCTCAACTCTTCTTGCAGCAACTTCAAACTTTCAACACTTAGAGAATTCACTGCAGCAATAAAACTTCAGCACTTAGAAGAAAATAATCGACCAACTTAGCTTCAACACTTCTCAGCTTCAAACTTATTCACCCTCAAAGCTCAACTTCAGCTTCAACACTCAGCTTTTCTCACCCTACAATCCTCTTTTACTTCAAGTTGAACTTCTTTAGCTTGCACTTCAACAACTAATAAAGAAAATGAAAGTCATTTCAATTCTTATAGCCAAGTCGATTTCTAGAAGGGGCCAATTTTAGCAAGAATTCGAATTTCCCTCCTCTGGCAGCTGCAACACTTGGCATCTAGCGTCTAGAATATTTTGACCTTCTAGAATTTCAAGAAGATTCATCTCCACTAGGTGTACTTAGCACTTTTAAATCATCTTTTGAAAATATTAACTTCAACTGCACCCACCATAATAAATTTATTCCACCAACTGAGGCTCTGATATTTGATTTCATCCATCTCTGGCTCGAGAAAACTGTTTTCATGAAGAATTTAATCAAATTCATCTAGGCAATTAATTTCAAATTCATCAGTCAAGGCATTTTATCTTCAACATCTTTTATTCCTTCTTGCCTTAGAAAATTTTAAATTTTCCTTAAGAAATTCATCAATCAAGTGCCCATCAAAAATCTTCATCTCAAAATCCTTGGCGAGGTGTAGAAAACTTTAAAATCCATTCTTTGTCGAAGATGTCCGATACCCACACAAAAATCCCCTTCATCATTAATCTGCTATCAGCTGCCAAGTATTTGTGAACAATCGTATAAGTCCCCTCGTGAAAACAGCAAATCACAACGAACCTACTGAGGGTATTCCATTGCATTATTGGAACCTTGGAGTTGAACGTACGATCTCTCTCGCAATCTTAGCGTACGGAATACTTTGATCAAGAGAGAATGGAGTAACCTTTGGATACTTTGTTCTGCTGATTGGTGCAGTCACAAAAATCACATCAACAGAACTCTGTCAGGAGATGAGTTCTAACTCAAGATTGCCAAACATATGATACCATGATTAGGGAAATTCAGCCCTAGACTGGACCCAAGCAAAGGAGGAAATGAAAACAAAAGGTTGCCATCTAAAGGAGGAGGCCACGTACTATCTACTGAGTTTGCAAAGGAAAGGATAGTCGGAGATCACTTGAACCAAGGGGAATATCTTAATTCATAAATTATGCACTAGAAGGAGGCTGAATTACAATTAACTCATCAAGGATGGCTAACAAACACATGAAAACATGCCAAGGGAGGACAATGCCAAATCGCTGTCCATTAGAGTTTGAAGTGGGAGGGAGCTCCCTTGTTTTCCAAACGATCCCAATCCATCAGAGGCTGTTTCGTTGGATCAGGGACCATTAACCCATTCCACAATGATACAAATCTGCAAACGGGATGCACTCGATTGGCTAAGAAATGTTTCAAATCCATCAGGGGGGAAGAAGGCAGCTTTCAAGCAGTTTCTGCTATAGTAAAAGGGAAATCAGTAAGAGGACAAAACTGCTACAGTGCTGCCACAAAAAGACAAAGTAGGAATGAGACAAATGATGTATTTTAAATTCCTTTATATTGGGGGTAGGTAAAACCCTAATCTAATCAAATCTGAGCCACACAATGTAATTCCATCCTAGCCATTCATTTGGGCTTTGGAAAACTATAAATAGGGGTCTCCCCTTCATTTGTAAATGGTTGGAGAGCTAGTGTAAAGGCATTCTGCAACAATAAAGAGCTACATTGCATGATTTATGGATGTTTCTCTTGTGTTTCTTCATTATGCATGCATGGTTCTACTCCCCTCTTAGTTTAATTGTTGTTTCTTGAATGGAAGTGATGATAGTGTTTGTTGTTACTGTATTTGATGAATTTTCAGCTCATGCTTTTTGTGGTTTGTTGATAATGAATCACTTTGTAAAGCTAGTTTGAGCTTCCTTATTTTATTGCTGCAACTTAGTTCAATTGCATTATTCATGATGTGTGTGCAATCTGAAAATCTGCAGTCCTTATAAGATTGCACTGGTTTGGTGTAACTGTAGGTTCCTCTTGGCCAAGCAAAAGCCAGTTTAGAGAGTTTGTCTACTGTAGCAGGCATGATCACTGTTCATTCATAGTTTCAGGTCTAGGAACTTCCTCTCTTCCCTGCCCTTTTCCTTTTTTTTAATAAGTGACCTAAGCTAAGGTTCATTGCACATTGTAAAACTAAATTTGATGTTGAAATGAGTTCTAGACTGCTATTTGAACCTACAACAACTAAGCAACAATTTTTGTACCCTAAGAACTCCATTTGCAGACCCAACTCCCCATGCTTTGTAACTCATCCGTAAGTTTGCCTTGTGATTCCAGCAAATCACATGAAACAACTGAGATATTCCAAGCATTGTCAAGAACTAACATTAGAGACCTTGGGATAGTGTTCTGCAATCTAATTGTGGAAGATTGTCTTTCAAGGGAGGTGATGCACCTATGCATTACCTGTGTTGAGAAGTGCATAAAAAACACATCAACAACTATCCACCCCTATATCGGACTTCTCTCTTTCTTCATCTTCGTCTTTGTAACACTATTGCTCTTTGTCTTATTCTCTACCCTTTGCTTCACATTTTTGTTGTTCATATTATTTCCATTTGATCTAGCAATAGTAAAATCACTTTGCGCAAGCACATACCCATCTCTTGGATGATATCCATTTTGGATCTGCACTACTACTGCATCTCTCTTAAAGACTAATACTTTAATAAAGGTAAGTTATATCCAGGCTAAGTCTATAAGACTTGATGCCCCATTCAAAATGACATACAAGACTTCTTGTTTTATTCTCCTATAAAAAATCTATTGTTTTTCCCCCACTCTTTTACATGATTTCAAAATCAAATTGAAATTTCAATTAAGAGTGAAAATGTTATTGTACCCAAAACCAAAATTTTTGCTTCACTAAGGCATTTTGTAATTGAGTCTTATTCTTGTTAAAGTGTTGTTGTCAAATGGTCGTTTTTGGGGTTTTAAAATATAGGTTGGTGTGATTACTATGTCAGTCTGTTACCGAAGAGATTTAAGAAAAATGAAAATCTGAACGAAAAACATCAAAATTTTCTATCTCTGGAGAAGGGAGCACATTCTGAAATAGGGCCCTATCTTTTAGGGGCTCAGATCCTGTTTTTAGGGTTTGTCACCTCCAGCAGGACTTTTGTTCGGCATCACGTCAGCTTCGCAGTGAGCTATCAAGCTGTCAAATGGACCTTTTTATTCCGATTACGGAGAGATCACGATTGCAAATCGAGGCTTGAGAATTGGCTAACAACTGGAAAAAGCGCAGCTTTTCAGAAGGCGCCATCTTTTGAGGTGCCAGATGTAGGTTTTTGGCTGATGCCCCGGGATGTTTATCTCACATTCGTTCGAGGTTTAGCGGCATCCGTCGAGGTGAATCGGAGTTCTTTGTCAGAGGAGGTCCAAGCGTTGGGTCAATCTTGGTCAAAATATCGGAGGAAAAACAAAAGAAAGAGCACATTTTGAAAAGGCGCCCAAGCTTTTCAAGCCTTTAATGCTTTCTTTCTGATGATTTCAGATGCCTAATGTGTCCGTGTTACGTTCAGCTTTCCGTTGCCTGTCTCCGTCAGATCAGAAGATGTCTCGTCAGCTTGCAGTGGAAGTTTTTATATTATTTTTGTCGTTTCCAGAAATGGCTAAGTCTGGAATGAAAAGAGCAACTTTTGAAAGGGGCGCTCTTGTTTTTCACCCTTAGATGACATTTTAGAAATGTGCCTTTCGTTGATGGCAAAAGCGAGCTTAGCCGACCAGAACGAGTTCAGGTCCGAAAGTTAAGAAAAATGAAAGTTATGAAGGATTTTGTTTTTCCTTAGATTCGAAATCACAGTCAAAATTTGACTAAGTCGAGGAAAAGTGCGACTTTTGGAAAGAAATTTCGGATTTTTGAGCCTTCGGATGTCAGTTTTATGACGTGCACGTGTCAAGATATTATTTGATCAGTTTTACTCACTTTGCGATGCACCTGTTAGCCAGCCAATCGGAGAAGTCAGTCAACCAGTGTCAGAGGATGAACAGAGGTCCCGGCAGAGGTTTTTAGCTTAAATTTTCATGAAATTTGGCTAAGTCTGGAATTCGCCCAAGAGTTCAAAATTTGAATTTTCGAAAGTGAGTTGAATGGACGCCTTAACTGGAGTTCTGACTGCAGTTAGACTGAACAATTTCTGGGTTGTCATCTTCAGTTCATATGTTTGCATGTGGAGTAATCTTTCAGTTTGCATGTTCAGTTAACTACCTTGCATGTTGAGTTAACTTGATTGCATGTTAAGTTTAACTGAAGTTTATTACTGAATGTCAACTGGAGTTTGCATGCATGGCGATTTTGGTCAAAATTGTGAAGATTTTAGTGAAGATAACGCTTCATCAAATGTCAACTGAAGTTCAAAAGGGACGAATTGAAGCATGAAGCATTATTTGTGAAGCATGAAGCATTTTTAGTGAAGTATGGCGAATTTGAAGTTGATAACTTCACTCATGAAAAGGGTCGCTATTTTTAGTTTTTGAAAAGTAAAGCAAGATATTAGTGAAGATGGCGCACTTTTCAAGGCTATGGCAACTTTAGTTTGAAAAGGGTTGCTATTTTTAGATTATAATTGATTAAAGCATGAAGTTGGCGCATTCTTGAAGGCCAAACTGAACTTCCAAAAGGCTAGCTATTTTTAGCATAATTATTGCATGAGTAAGGCGAATTCCTTATCTCATTCTTATTGTTAACTAAAGTTTGCAAAAGGGCACGCCTTAGGTCAAGTTGATGAATCCAAAGCAAGGTTGAAGTTGGCGAATTTGATAAAGATGCTAACTGAAGTTAAAATCGCATGGATGAGTTAAACTGAAGATTTGAAAGGCAAACCCTAAAGCGTCCACTTATTGAGCTTGTTTGAGTTCCAGTTAACTATTATGAGGTCCAATGAGAAGCCAAGCGCCATTTTAATGCATGCTTTATTTAGTACGAATTTCTTATGATAAAATTCTATATATTTCAAAGATGGCGTCCATTATTGCATCATCTTTTGCTCTGAAGCTTGTATTCTTTTGAGCGACCAGCAAGCTTAAGGTGATTCAGGTGTCCGTTTTCAGCGTTCTTCGAAGCTACGAGCTCAGATTCTTCAGAAGAAGTCAATTCTAGACTTTATTTCCTCTTTGCATGCAGGTTTGATAAAGATTCGAAGAAGAGATTTGCAGATTTTTCAAAAGCAGACAAGCAAAACTTTCTATCTTCTGTCTTATTTCTTCTATTTCTCACCTTAGGTACTTTCTTCGCATGCCAGAGTAATTCAACACATTTTCAGAATCTGTTCATCTGGGTTCTCATATTTCAGCGTTTGCAACAAGACCCACTTCTTAGATTTTTTCGAGAAAATCGCCCCGTAGTCTTCATTCTGAAGCTCTGAGCCTTTTTCCGAGAATCTCTTTGCATGTGGGCTTAAATCACATTTTTTCCAAAATCCAGCTATCTGGGTTTGTTCAGAATTTAGTTGTGCACAAAACCCATGTTCCAGAATTTCTTCGAAAATTTCTTCTGTCAGAAGCTATTTTTAGCCTTGTTCAGAGTTTTTCAGAAAGTTCTTCAAGCATATTCGACTTTACAGTCAAAAGTCACCATTTTCAAAATGCAGTTCAATCTCATTGATTACAAGGTGAAATCAGTCCTTACACATAATTTCACCAAGACTTCAGATACGGACCTAAATCATGTTTATCCAGTGGTCAATCTGAGCAGTTTAGAAGGTGTTAGCAGCAATTCGATGAGGAATCTTGAGCGTTCCGGGTTGCTGGCAGCGGCATCCATTCCTGTTTCTATCTTCGATCTTGAGTTCGTACTTGCTTGCATTAAGCATTATGACTCGTCTTCACGACAGATCAGATCGGTTGATGGAAGAGTGGTTTGCAGTCTCAAGCCGAAGGACATAGAAAAATGTTTTGCTATTTCTCCTCGCTCAGATAACTTTACTGTTGATCTTGAAGCTTGTGAGAAGATATGGGATGCTGATCATCAACGTTCACAGAGAAAGGTTGCTCAGAAATGGTTGACAATTCAGAAAACTAACTTGCCTAAGAAGGTTGGTCGTGGTGAATTTAAAGGAGAAGTTGCTGTTTTGATCACCTTACTCAATCGAGTTACCGGCCAGTCAGATGCTAATACTTTCCGTCCATGGATGTTCTACCTGATTACCAGAATCCTTGATGGCACAGAGCGTTTTGACTGGGCTATGTTAATTAGTGATTGCTTACATCAGCAGATTTCTAACTTTCTCAAGCATCACGAGTTTCATATGATATCTTATTTGGTCTACTTGGTGGCATTTCAAGGTAGTTTCAGACTTCTTAAAACCAATGGTACTCTCGGTGTTCAGCGTATTCATGAGTATTATCCACAGCTAGAGTTTTCTCAGTCTGAGCAGGACTTCCGAGTGGTGAATGATCACTTTGCCATGAGAACCGTGAGGGATCTTGATGATGAGATGCACATTCGTATTTCAGCCGAGGCCAAATCAGCAATGGAGACTTGGGCAGATTGGTTCATACAGTTTCCTACTTTCACGTACCTCCGAGTTTATGGTTATGTTGGAGAGCCTCTGATGTTGCCGAGATATCCGTCAGACAAGATTGTCTTTATGGAGTTTCTCAGGCAAATGCAGCATGTTCACTTCTTTCTTCGTAGTCGTCATAAGGCTGCGGCAAATTTTCCATTCTCATTGGGAATTTTCACATGTGATGCAGCAACAGATGCCAGGCGTATGTCTACTGAGATAGAAAGGTTCAAATTCAAGCCTTATACTGAGAGACGTTCCTATGATCCTCTCGGTCATTATGCAAATCGGTTAGAGCGAGGGATTGCACATACGCCAGCACTTGAAGATTTCTGGGCAAATTGTGAAGATGAATTCGAGGTTCGTCGTCGTCACTATTGTAGACTCACTGTTGGACAGCTCTCTGATTACTTGTCAGAAGATGTTGATGGTTTGTCGGATGATGATGGAGAAGTTCTTCTCAATTCTTATGTGAAAGATCAAGTTGCTAGGCAGCCACTTCGCTCACCTGATTGGTATGCTAAGGAGAATACTTCTATTGAAGAGGTTTCTAGATCAGTTATCAAGATTAGCAAGTTATTCTTGGAGAGTAAACGAACACGGAAGTCAGTTCCTGTAGCAGAGCCGCCAAAGGATTTCTCGTCATTGCCTTCTACTTCTAGAGCAAAACCCAGAGTCAAGGCTATTATAATACCTCCGGAAGGGGTTAGACTCAGTGGAAACACAGGGAAAAGAGCTACTGGTAAGAGGAAGCAGAAACAGATTGAGAATGTTCCTGAGGTACCAGTAGAGACAGTTATTCAAACTGAGCCTCACGTTTCACTTCCTAGTTCACCTCACGTTCCGCCTATTGATATAGATTCTGAGCCTGAGCCTCAAGTTCAAGCCGGATCGGAGACAACTGAAACACCACAGGTAGATACATCAGGGACCGTCTCTCCGCGAATTGAAAATATTGTTCAGTCTTGTTGGCTCGAAAAGTCTTTGGGAAGACAGAGGCGTGAACCATCATACAACCTTGATTTGTCTGAGTTTGGTGAGCCTTATCAGAAGAGATCAAACAAGAAGATAAAGAAACAAGTGCACATTGAAAAGACCCCTGAATCAGAAATTGTTATTGAAGTTGCAGTTCCTCCAGAGGGTAAAAGCTTGGACGAAGTCGAAGTGGGTGACTTTACATTTACTAAGGCAAATCTTGGCAGGACTACACAAGAGACAGATGTAACTCTTCTTAAGATTGTTACCAATAATCTTGAAGAGCGTATCACGAAGGATGGAGAAGATAAGGCTTTACTCAAAGCTGAAAATAGTCAACTTCGTCAATACATTTCTGATCTTGTTCATGGGAATCCAAATAGAGCACTTGTTCTTCCTCAGCACACACTTGCAAAGAAACGAAAATTGGATCAGTTGGTCAGTCATGGCAGACTTTTGGATGATTGGATTGACAGTTTAGTTGCTGCTGGTAAAACTCTTCTTGCAGATTTGTATCAGTTGAGGAGTGAGGCACATAAACTCCGTCAGGGTATTCAGTTGCTGGATATTTCAGTTGCAGAGAGTTTGGCAAAGGATCGTGTTCTTGTATCTCAGTTATCAGTTGCATGCGATGCTTTGGAGGAGGTTGAAGATCAGGATAAAGTTTTCACTTGGAGAGAGCAGCATCTTCTTAGAACAGAAATATGTGAGAAGATTTCTTCCAAATTGTTTTCACTGAAGGATGACGTGGTTGGAGTACTTGCGCTTGTCAGTGGCTTCGTTGTTCAGATTTCGTGTCATTATCTTCTCGAAGATGGCACGTATGTGGAGTTGGAAAAAGTTCAAGCAGAATTCGAGAAGCTGATTTATGACAGCTTTGAAGGTGAACCTAGGGTGCCAAAATTAGAGAATGTTTCAGTAATTGCAGCCAGTTTGAGAAAGGCGACTGAAGAATGCAAAGATGGTGTGCACACGATTACTGAAAGTGGCAGAGAACTAAAGAAACAGACTGTTATTTTTAGCAGCATCAAAGTGCCAGATGACAGGGAGATCGATGAGTTCTTGGTCGAAGTGTTAGACCGAGTTGACATGGAGTGATCTACCAGTTGGAACCTGCAGTTAATTTCGAGGGTTGAGTCTTGAGCAGCAGTTAACTTGATTTCAGGTCTTGAGTTCATAGCGACAACACATGCTTATCATCCTGAATTATCAACCACGAGGAGTTAGGGTTAGAGGTTTTGATTAGCGAAGGTAGTGGCGATTAACTTTGCTTTAAATAAGGGCGTGCATGCTTGCATTTGTCCAATTAGGTTATTTGTACCCGGTTAAGCGAGGGGTAGTTACTTGATTAAGCTGTATAGTTCTTCATTAGGGTTAAGTAGCATGACTTGCATGCATTGCAAGAGCATGAGTGAACTCAAAGGTGATTTTAGGGTTACCACCACCTTGATGTATATATAAATAAAGGCTTTTGCTCATTTGCTTAAATAACTTTTGCCCGAAGAAATATATGCTGCGCCTACCTTGCCCTCAATATTGCTCTTTTTGGTATTTGTTCATGTGTCTTCATTATTGCAATTGATTGTTATGCCACATAGGGTTTCGAAAGATTGTAATGCTGGATTCTTCCATAGTTTAGAGAAATCTGTCTTGTGAATCTTTTATTATTATGATCAAACGTTATGCCACACAGGGTTTCGTAAGATTGTAATAATAAAACCGTTTTGTGAAGTATTTACTATGCTGATTGAGTGTTATGCCACACAGGGTTTCATAAAGTTTTCATGGTGAATCTTCTCTTAGATTAGGAAAATCTGTTTTGTGAAACTTTTATCATTACGATTGAGTGTTATGCCACATAGGGTTTCATAGAGATTTTGATGATAAAAGCTGTTTGTGAGTCTTTACTATGCTGATTGAGTGTTATGCCACATAGGGTTTCATAAGATTATCATAGCAAATTCTCAAATCTGTTTTGTACTTAATAAACTTGTTCAGATTGAGATGATAGTTGCGCCACCTTGCCTTCAAGTAGAGAGTCTGAATGCGTTTATCGTCTGATAGTCATAACCTTGCTCCGTTTCCTCTTGCTCTGATTTCCTGGGGAGATTGGATAGATATAAGTTGTAGTTTAGTTGATTTACGAAACCAGAGAAAACTCAGCTGCAACGTGTAAGTTCTTTCAAGAAAGCCTTGTGCCTCTAGCAGCTGAAACAAAAAACGAGGACATAGTTTTAGCTTATTTTTCTTGCAAATTACTTTTGTAAAGGCACAGCGGGGAACTTCCCTCCATAATTTGAGAGCACTCATTGCGTAATTATTGCATAGAATTTTGTTCATAACAACTTCTACTCGAGGTGTTGGTTATTCGTAATAAATGTAATCAAATCTCAATCAAACAAGGAGCGTAAAACTAAGGAAATTCTAAGTGTCATAATTCTACTATGTATTCTAAGACAGATTTTAATTTTTCTAGTGCTGAATGTGCTGATTGCAGAACATTAATGATTTCAATGTCTGCAATTCAATGAAGGAACAATGCTAAATATCTTTGGAGACCCGCCTCTAAGAGACGCGTCTCATGAGAGGACGTGTCTCCAAAAGTGGAGACACGTCCGCTCATGGGACGTGTCCCTTTGGGTGCGCGGGTCTCAAAGACAACCGAGTAATACTCGGTTTAACAACCTTAATCCAAATGCCCTCATACAAGGCGGATAGATATGAGTTCCGATTTTATTAATGCAGAATTTACTCAACATTTTAATATTTCGAATTTATGCAAGCTTATAAATTCGTTTTACTTATTTTCCAGAAATATGTTTAAGGATTAATTCGATCACACATAAATGATGATGATGCTATTTAGCAATCATCATTTATATCTGACCGAAGCTATATCCCATTAACACTCCCTCTTAGCTAGGGAAGATATTTCAAATCAAATAAGTGGAGATATCACCTTCACACGTGATATCGAAGATATGATATGTTTTCTCAATAATGTCAAGTCACATGACATTCTTCATAACACATCTTCAATATGGTATGTGCACTGACATCAAGTCACATGATGTCTACCATATTCATGGCATATCCACGGATATATAATTAAACACCATGATTATCTCTTAAGGATCACAATGATCTTCAAATGATATCAAGTCCCATGATATTCATCAAAAGTGTCCAAGAGATACTATCATGACATGTCCACAGATATCAAGTCACATGATATCTATCATGATAGTTCAACTCAATCATTGTAGAGTCGTCACTTTACAATGTCAAATACAAGTGTTCATTATTAGAAAGATCGTCACCTTTCAATAATGTAGACAGGGGGAGTAGGCCCATAAGGTCATGGAGTCATACACATGACAAAAGAGTTTACACATTAAACATCTTTATATATTAGTACAATTTATAAACAATTTGAATTTCAGACATAAATATCAAATTACATTTCAACCATACCAAGTTTCTTCCTGAAGTGTTCTACCTTGATTCGGGAGAGAGGCTTGGTGAGAATGTCTGCAGTTTGATCATTTGTACTAACATACTCCAACTGGATCACTTTCCTTTCTACCATATCTCTTACATAATGATAGGGGATCTCAATGTGCTTAGATCTATCATCGAAGACAGGATTTACAGAGAGTTTGATGCAACTCTGATTATCACAATGAATAATTGTAGGATTCAAGGGCTCACCAAAGAGTCCCACGAGCAATTTACGAAGCCAAACTGCTTCTCTTGCTCCCATAGAGGCTGCAATGTATTCAGCTTTTGTTGAGCTCTGTGCAATTGAAAACTGTTTTCTGCAAATCCAAGAGATCATAGCCGATCCTAAACTGAAGCAACACCCTGATGTGATTTTTCGATCGGTTACACTTCCAGCCCAATCTGAATCAGAGTACCCATGTAGATCTAGGTGGTTAAAGAAGACCATATCCAA